>BMAC01000227.1:71064-97843 GCA_014905375.1 Phtheirospermum japonicum | reverse complement strand
TCTCTCATATAAAGATAAGCTCTGGTTCTTTTCACAGAGTGTCTTGCTCATGTAGGTAATAGGTTTTCCGTGTTGCATTAAGACAGCACCCACCCCATGTCCACTAGCATCAGTTTCCAAAACAATGGATTGGGTATAGTCAGGTAGGGTCAAGACAGGAGTAGAAATCATAGCCCTCTTCAGTTTCTTAAAAGCCTCCTCTGCCTCACTCTCCAATTTGAACTTATTTTTCTTCACCAAGTCTGTAAGTGGTTTGCAGATGATACCATATCCCTTTACAAACCTTCTATAATATCCTGTCAACCCTAGGAAGCCCCTTAATTGATTGACAGTGGTAGGCCTAGGCCAGTTCACCATGCACTCTACCTTGTTTGGATCAGTAAGACACCCCCTCTTCAGATATAACATGCCTTAAGTACTCAATTTGTTTTTGACCAAATTGACACTTACTCTTTTTAGCAAACAAGGTGTTATCCCTTAATAGAGTTAACACTTCCTCAAGATGACCTAGATGTGACTACCATTTACTGCTGTAAACCAAAATATCATCAAAAAATACCAATGCATACTTCCTCAAACACCCTTTGAAGACTTGGTTCATTAAGGACTGAAAGGTGGCAGGAGCATTACACAGCCCAAAGGGCATCACTAAAAACTCATAGTGACCATGATGGGTACTGTATGCAGTGAGATATATGTGCCCTGGACTCATCAAAATCTTAAAGTAGCGTGATCTTAAGTCAATTTTTGAGAAGTACTTGGCACTACAGAGCTCATCAAGCAGTTCCTCAATCACTGGAATAGGGTAATCATGTTTCACTGTCATTTCATTTAAGTACGTAAAGACTACACACATCCTCTAAGTTGCATCCTTCATTTTCACCAACAGAACTGGAGAAGCAAAAGGGCTTTAACTATTTTGTATCATGCCTGACTCTAATAACTCTTGAACAATCTTTTCAATCTCATCCTTGTGGTTATAGGAGGTCCTATAGGGATACTGATGTTTTGGCACACTACCAGGTTTAAGAATAATTTGATGTTCCACTCCCTTGCTCGGAGGTAGCCCCTTGGGTTCTCCAAAAACATCCTCAAATCTTTCAGAAGTTCACTTAGTTCCTTGTCTTCCTTCTAGTCATGCTTGGTTGTGTGCAACACATGAATTTCTTCTACCTGTTCCTCATAATCATTATGTATCGATTCAAACAGGGTGTGTTCTGTAATTAGTTGGCAGTAAATTATATCAGTCAGAGCCTTTAGTTTAATCCTCTTCCCTCCCAGGCTCACTGTCACTGACATAGCTTGATAATCCAACTCAATAGGGGTGTTCTCCATAAGTCAATCCCCTCCTAGGATAAGATCACAACCTTTAGGTTTCAAGAGTCTCAGGGGGTACTTAAATGTGTAGTTATGCATTTTCTATCTAAAGTCCTCAACCTGTTGGGAGCTCAACAATTTCTGTCCATTAGCCACCTTAACCAAGATAGGTTTAGTGGGTCCCACATCACACCCTAGTTCTCTGGCAGTTAACTCCTTAAGGAAACTTAAGGTGCTCCCTGAGTCCAATAGTACATGTAGTTTCCTGTAACCACAATTTATTTTGTGTAATTTTGTTGTAAGATATTAGGGTTCCAATTTAGGGTTCCCCAACTCCACCAGAAATTGTTCAATCCTATGCCTTTTCCTGTTGATAATACTCTTCCATATGACTCGGTGAGGCGCAATTCGAAATATCCCATCGGTGTCAACCTTCGACATCTCCTCATGAGGTAAAGTATCTGCTTTAATTTTCTTTTTCAGTAAGGACACATGAAAAATGGGATGGATTTTAAAATCTTTTGGTAATTGCAGCTTATAGGCCACTTTCCCTATTTTATGTATTACATTGTACGGGCCGTAGTATTTGGAGGCTAGCTTCAGGTTCTTACCGAGGTTAGGGAAATTTTGCTTGTAAGGTTGTAGTTTAAGGTACACTTAATCCCCTAACTCAAACTGTTTGTCTGTTCTGTCCTAGTCTGCATTTGTCTTCATGTCTTTTTTTAGCATGCATTAAGTTTTTTTTGATTAGTTTCAACATGATTTGTCTTTGTTGCATTAGGTCTTTAGCTTCCCCACTTTGTGCATCTATATAGGGTCCTGTAGATAAGAGTGAAGGTGCATACCCGTATTGGGCCTGAAAAGGGATCATTTTTAACCCAGTTTGAAAGTTGGTGTTATACAAGTGTTCAGCAAGTGATATCCACTTTATCCATTGCCTAGGAGCACTACTAGTCATGCATCTCAGGTAGTTTTCTAGGCACTGATTCAGCCTTTCTGTCTGTCCATCTGTTTGGGGGTGGTAGGCTGATGAAAGATTCAGTTTTACTCCTAGCATCTTGAATAGGTCCTTCCAAAATGTGCTTGTGAAAACCCTGTCCCTGTCTGATATGATTCTTACTGGTAGGCCATGCAGTTTGTAGATAGTGTTCAAAAATAATTCGGCTATGGTCTGTGCTGTGTAGGGGTGAGAGAGTGCTATGAAGTGGCTATACTTAGTAAATCTGTCAATTACTACCAAAATCACATCTTTTCCTCCTGATTTAGGCAAACCCACCACAAAATCCATTGAAATGTGTGCCCAGGCTTGTTCAATAATTGGTAGAGGTTATAATAGACCAGGGTGCCCCTCATTATCTGGCTTGTTCCTCATATATACATCACATGAATGCACCATTTTAGCAACATCCCCCTGCATCTTAGGCCAATAGAAAATCCCCTTTAGTCTCCTGTAAGTACCATTCACCCCAGAATGACCACCATAGGATGACTCATGCATAGATGATAAGATTTGTCTCATGACCTTGTCATCTTGTCCCACCACCAATCTGCCTTTGTCCCTCAGTACTCCACCACTGTTTGTATATTCTGGAAAAAAGGGTAGGGTTCAGACTTTTAGCTATAAGGATCTTAGTACAGTAAGGATCATTAGCATAGGTAGATAGCACATCTTGCATCCAATCTGGGATCACCTAGGTGATAGCACCAAAACTATTCTCGTCCTCCTCTCTCATTGATAAGGCATCTACTGTAGTGTATCTCATAGTCCAGTACTAGGAGTTTGGTGATCCACCTCTGTTGCATTGGTGACCTCACTCTTTGGTCCAATAAGTGCTTTAAAGCCTGTTGATCAGTCCTGATAATAAACTTGTGCCCCTGTAGGTAATATCTCCATCTCTCAATAGCCATTTGAACATCTAGGAAATCTCTCTCATATAAAGATAAGCTCTTCTTCTTTGCACAAAGTGTCTTGCTCATGTAGGTAATAGGTTTGCCATGTTGCATTAAGACAACACACACCCCATGTCCACTAGCATCAGTTTCCAAAACAATGGGTTGGGTATATTCTGGTAGGGTCAAGACAGGAATAGAAATCATAGCCCTCTTCAGTTCCTTAAAAGCCTCCTCTGCCTCACTCTCCCATTTGAATATTTTTCTTCACCAAGGCTGTAAGTGGTTTGCAGATGATACCATATCCCTTCACAAACCTTCTATAATATCCTGTCAAGCCTAGGAAGCCCCTTAATTGTTTGACAGTGGTAGGCCTAGGCCAGTTAACCATGCACTCTACCTTGTTTGATTCAGTAAGACACCCCCTCTTCAGATATAACATGCCCTAAGTACTCAATTTGTTTTTGACCAAATTGACACTTACTCTTTTTAGCAAACAAGGTGTTATCCCTCAATAGAGTTAACACTTCCTCAAGATGACCTATATGTGACTCCCATTTACTGCTGTAAACCAAAATATCATCAAAAAATACCAATGCATACTTCCTCAAACACCCTTTGAAGACTTGGTTCATTAAGGACTGAAAGGTGGCAGAGCATTACACTGCCCAAAGGGAATCACTTAAAACTCATAGTGACCATGGTGGGTACTAAATGTAGTGAGATATCCGTGCTCTGGACTAATCAGAATTTGAAAGTAGCCTGATCTGAAGACAATTTTTGAGAAGTACTTGGCACCAGAGAGCTCATCAAGCAGTTCCTCAATCACTGGTATAGGGTTATCATGTTTCACTTTCATTTCATTAAAGTACTTGAAGTCTACACAGATACTCCAAGTTGCATCCTTCTTTTTCACCAACAGAACTGGAGAAGCAAAAGAGATTTTACTATTTTGTATCATGCCTAACTCTAACAACTCTTGGAAAATCTTTTTAATCTATAATCTGATGCTCCACTCCGCTGCTGGGTGGTAGCCCCTTGGGTTCTCCAAAAATATCCTCAAATCTTTTCAGCAATTCACTTAGTTCCTTGTCTTCCTTGTAGTCATGCTTGGTGGTGTGAAACACATGAATTTATTTTACATGTTCCTCATAATCATTATGTATCAATTCAAACATGGTGTGTTCTGTAATAAGTTGGCAGTGAATTATATCAGTCAGAAACTTTAGTTTAACCCTCTTCCCTCCAAGGCTCATTGTCACTGACATAGCTTGATAATCTTCATAGGGGTGTTCTCTTTAAGCCAATCCCCTCCCAGGATAAGATCACAACCTTCATGTTGCAAGAGTCTCAAGGGGTACTTAAATGTGTAGTTCTGCATTTTCCATCTAAAGTCCTCAAACTGTTGGGAGCTCAACAATTTTTGTGCATTAGCCACCTTAACCGAGATAGGTTTTGTGGGTCCCACATCACATCCTAGTGCTCTGGCAGTTGAATCCTTAAGGAAACTTAAGGTGCTCCCGGAGTCCAGTAGTACATGTAGTTGCCTGTCACCACAATTTATCTTTTGTAATTTTTTTGTAAGAAATTAGGGTTTTAATTTAGGGTTCCCCCACTCCACTAGAAATTGTTCAATCCTTTCCCTTTTCCCGTTGATAATAAGCTTCACTAATACTCGGTTAGACAAAATTCGAAAGATCCCATCGGTGTCGACCTTCGGCAGCTCTTCAAGAGGTAAAGTATCTACATTAATTTTCTTTTTCAGTAAGGACACATGAAAAACGGGGTGGATCTTAGAATATTTTGGTAATTGCAGCTTATAGGCCACTTTCCCTATTTTCTGTATTACAAAGTACGGGCCGTATTATTTGGAGGTTAGCTTCAGGTTATTGCGGAGGTGCAGGAAATTCTGCTTGTAAGGTTGGAATTTAAGGTACACTTCATCCTCTAACTTAAACTGTTTGTCTGTTCTGGTCTTGAATGCATTTGTCTTCATGCAGTTTTGTGCATGCATTAGGGTTTTCCTTGATTAGTTTCAACATGATTTGTCTTTGTTGCAATAGGTCTTTAGCTTCCCCACTTTGTGCATCCATATAGGGTCCTGTAGATAAGAGTGAAGGTGAATACCCGTATTGGGGCTGAAAAGGGGTCATTTTTAACCCAGTGTGAAAGTTGGTGTTATACAAGTGTTTAGCAAGTGAATCCACTTAATCCATTGTCTAAGAGCACTACTAGGTAATAGGTTTGCCATGTTGCATTAAGACAGCACCCACCCCATGTCCACTAGCATCAGTTTCCAAAACAATGGGTTGGGTATAGTCAGGTGGGGTCAAGACAAGAGTATAAATCATAGCCCTCTTTAGTTCCTGAAAAGCTTCCTCTGCCTCACTCCCCCATTTGAACTGATTTTTCTTCATCTTGGCTGTAAGTCATTTGCAGATGATATCATATCCCTTCACAAACCTTCTATAATAGCATTTCAACCTTAGGAAGCCCCTTATTAGTTTGACAGTGGCAGGCCTAGGCCAGTTGACCATGCACTCTACCTTGTTTGGATCGGTAGACACCCCCTCTTCAGATATAACATGCCCTAAGTACTCAGTTTGTTTTTTACCAAACTGACACTTACTCTTTTTAGCAAACAAAGTGTTATCCCTTAATAGAGTTAACACTTCCACAAGATGACCTAGATGTGACTCCCATTTACTGTTGTAAACCAAAATATCATCAAAAAATACCAATGCATACTTCCTCAAACACCCTTTGAAGACTTGCTTCATTAAGGACTGAAAGGTGGCAGGAGCATTACACAGCCCAAAGGGCATCACTAAAAACTCATAGTGGCCATGGTGGGTACTGAATGCAGTGAGATATATGTGCTCTGGACTCATCAATATATGAAAGTAGCCTGATCTTAAGTCAATTTTTGAGAAGTACTTGGCACCAGAGAGCTCATCAAGCAGTTCCTCAATCACTTGTATAGGGTAATCATGTTTCACTTTCATTTCATTTAAGTACTTGTAGTCTACACACATCTTCCAAGTTGCATCCTTCTTTTTCACCAATCGAACTGGAGAAGCAAAAGAGATTTTACTATTCTGTATCATGCCTGACTCTAACAACTCTTTAACAATATTTTCAATCTCATCCTTGTGGTTGGGGGAGGTCCTATAAGGATACTGATGTTTTGGCACACTATCAGGTTTAAGAATAATCTGATTCTCCACTCCGCTGCTAGGAGGTAGCCATTTGGGTTCTCCAAAAACATCCTCAAATATTTTCAGCAGTATACTTAGTTCCTTGTCTTCCTTGTAGTCATGCTTGGTGGTGTGCAACACATGAATTTCTTCTACCTGTTCCTCATAATAATTATGTATCAATTCAAACAGGGTGTGTTCTGTAATAAGTTGGCAGTGAATTGTATCAGTCAGAGCCTTTAGTATAATCCTCTTCCCTCCCAGGCTCACTTTCACTGACATAGCTTGATAATCCAACTTAATAGGGGAGTTCTCCTTAAGACAATCCCCTCTTACGATAAGATTACAACCTTCATGTTGCAAGAGTCTCAGGGGGTACTTAAATGTTTAGTTCTGCATTTTCCATCTAAAGTCCTCAACCCGTTGGGAGCTCAACAATTTCTGTCCATTAGCCACCTTAACCAAGATAGGTTTAGTGGGTCCCACATCACGCCCTAGTTCTCTGGCAGTTGACTCCTTAAGGAAACTTAAGGTGCTCCCTGAGTCCAATAGTACATGTAGTTGCCTGTCACCACAATATCCCACAAACCTCATGGTGGTTGGGCCACCCTCTCCTGCCATAGAATTTGGGGACATTTGTACTTCTTCAACAGGGTTCACATCACTCTCTCCTTCATTACCAATGCTGTCTGTGTAGGAATAAGCCAATTCCTCTTCTTCAGTCATCATCATATAGTTCACCCTATGTTTGCACTTGTGTCCTACTACAAACTTCTCATCACAGTTGTAACAAAGTCCCTTCTCCCTCCTTGCATCCATTTCTGCAGATGTGAGTAGCCTTGGTGGTGGTTTCTTTTGGGTGGGTAAGGTTTGTCTGTAAGAGGTTGGGACTGTAGGATTTGGGGTTTTGTGATTGTGGAAAGGAGTAGGATATTAGTTTTTGTTAGCCCCTTTAATCCTTTTAGTAAATGCCTCAAGAGTTAGTAGTTGTTTCCTTCCTAGTTCATTGGTTTGTTGCAGAGAATTTGGTTCAAACATATTGACAAAAGCTTGTAGATTTTCATTAAGCCCACTAATGAAGCTTGCTATGAAATATTCCTCTGTGTATCCCCTCTGTTTCATCATGAGCATACATGCCCTCAGCTCTTCAAACCTTTGTACATAATCCTCAAATGATCCACTATGCTTGAGTTTGTTGAATTCCCCAATAACTTTAGTTTCCTTCAACTCATCAAACTTAGCAGCAATCACCTCATTGAACTGGTTCCAGGTGAATTCAATGCCTCCTGTATTGTAATTTTGGAACCATGTGCAGCTTTCCCTTCAAAGTGAATAGTTGCTAAAGTAACTTTTTGTGCATCTGGAATGTTGGGTATTATTTTAAAATACCCATTGCATTTGAGAACCCAAGCTCTAGGGTTTAAGCCATCAAACCTTGGAAAATCAATCTTGGGTAGGGGGTTGATGATTTGAGAGTGTTGCTATTGTTGGTCTACTGTTATCCTGCCTCTATCTCCTGATGATGTTCTTGAGTGTGTTCCTTCAGTAAACTGGTCTATGTGGGGAGTTCTAAGAATAGATTCTTCTTTAGCTTGTGCCTTCCCTTTGCCCATATTGAGTAGATGTAGTTTCATGGTGGCTAGGGTTTTGGTGAGGTGCTCAAACTTGTCAATGAACCCATTTTTTAATTCTTGCATACCTGTTTTGATCTCACTGATTTGCTCATGTATTTCCTGTTCTTTTGCTACCCTTCTTAGATTTTTAGCCTGGAAATTAATTTCGAATTTTCTGTGCATTTCTTGCAGCTCCTTCAGTCTGGTGCCTTCTGCCATTGGCCAAGGATGGATGGGCTCTAGATACCAAGTGTTGTGATGTATTTATTTTGTGTAATTCTGTTGTAATTTATTGCAATTTTACTGTAATTGAAGCTGTAACCGAAGAGTAGAAATGGGAGAAAAATGAGAGATTAGGGAAGAGAAATTGGTAGGTGAAGATAATGTAATACTTAGCTTGAAATAAGGTAAGGGTCTAATAACTAAATTATTATATTCTGGCCCAATAGTTTTAATAATAGCTCAGCAAGAGCAGCCCACAATACGTTGCTCCTAACCGGTACCAAACCCTTTAACTCGGTGACCCGAACTGCCATTCCTCCTTTGCTTTATCTCCTTCCTTACCCATTTCTCTCTGCCCAAAATTTATTTCAATCCCTTCCTCTTCAATTCGCCCGACCTTGCCTTCAACCTTGCCAATCCCAGCCTCTCCGATCATCTCCGAACTCACACTCATAACACACACACACACACATACACACACACACACACACACACACACACACATATATATATATATTGGAAACTCCTCGGATAAGAAGAAATATAAGAGGTTGACTGAAAGTGGAATTCTTTAAAAATGCCACTTTTTTTAACACATAATAGATGGCATCTGACCCGCACTTGACCCTTGGGTCGGGTGTCCATTCTGGTGTGACTCTCAATTAAATCTGGAATAATTACACTCAACTTACACCCAACCAGGTCGTCGGGACTGAACTCAGATGTGTCTGAATAGACTTCTATCCAAGGCCTCCTGGTTGAGTTCCATCTTGGGAGTTGAGTACATATCAGTTTCAAATAAAAATATATGAAGACAATTCAAAACCTAATCTAAAAATAAAATGAAATGAAAGAAAGTAAACTTGATTGAGTTTCTTCCCAACAAGCGCTTAATTTTAACGTCTGCATAAAGATGCCTGTTAATTCTAAGGGATGCTCGGTTCCAAGTTCTTGTCAAGCACACCCTTCTTGCTGAATTCTTCTTCTTTATTTCGCTCATTTATATCATAACCTCACCAAATTGATAATATTCAAAAGTATCATCTAAAGAATCTTATAAAATAGCAAATCAAATTTGCATATAAAAATAAAGAAGTGCAGAACTCCCTTTTTTATGTCTATCGAGACTCATGAGGTTTACAAAAATGGTCTTCCGGTTATGATTAGTACATAGCATAACCCTTGATATAGATCACAAAAAATCTAGTGGACAATTAAATGTACAAATATTGATGATCATCTCTTTTGCAACTCTCTTAATACGAATAATAGCTTGATCCACCATCCTTAAGGTCTTGGAAGTTAACCTCATCATAACAAGAATCAATTTATGAAAGGTAGCCAAAGACATTACACTCAACCCAAATCACTAAGAGATCTTGTATTACCAAGCTCCTTCATATTGCATTAAATATAAACTACTGGGGTGCTCTTTCTTCATGGGAAATTTGCTGCACAATAATATGTTATGTGGCTCATCAATCTTCTTGGCTTCTTTTGGCATGTATGTTATATCACTAATCAAAGTAATATCATGACATGATTCACCCTTCTCACTTGGTCAACAAAAATTCTTCACTAATTGCCTAGCTTCCATATCTAGATTCTTCAAATTCGCTCTCTTGTTCAATAGTGCTATTTGATCTACAATAACATTTAACTACACCTCATTACTTACAAAATGTTTAGACAAATTCTTCATGAATATACTCAATACCTCCTCAAGCGACTGCTTCTTTTCTTCAAAAATTCCAGCATTCACAACCTTTAATTCCAAGGGAGGTTGAACCACGTTCTTTGTATTACTATAAGACAAATTCTCATGGTGGTGATAATTCCGAAAAAAATCCCTCGATTATTGTTAAATTTATGCTCAATATAATTCACTTCCGATGGTTATGGAGGGTAATTTTAACTATTAATCGGTTGTCCTTCAGTCGTTGAATTTAATTGATTTGTTAATATTACCAAGTGCATGGCAATTTACTTGAGAGGATCCAACTTCCTCACCTCGGCTTCTCGTTTAATACTAGAATTCTCGAAAGGCCATTGATAATTGGTTGTAGTCATATCTTCAATAAGTTAAACAAGAAAGTCTCTCGCACTCTTAAGAAATAGAGAACCTCTGATGGCCACATTGATCAAAGTACGGTTTGTCCCTTACGCCCATTGCAGAGAAAAAAAATTAGTGTGTGTCAGAAATATTGTGTCCATGACACTTTCAAATTAGCTAACAAAATTTATCCCAAGCTTTATACAATGTCTCAGAATCCTACTGGCTGTATTTCATAATCTCGTTGATTAAATGCATCATTTTTTTATGTTGGGAAAATATTTGCAAGAAATTCCACCTTTAACTCATATAATGTTGTTATGCTCCCATCACCAACAAATTTTATCCAATGCCTTGCCTTATCCCTTAAATAATGGGAATACGCATCAACAAAAAGCATCTTAAGTTACACCATTGATCTTTGTAAGTCGCACACTTTTAGAAAACGTGTAAGATGTTATTGAGGGTCCTCAGTTCCATTACCCCCAAAATTCTAGTAAGAAACCATTTGAATCAAAGAATTATTGATCTTAAAATTGTTAGCTTGAATACAAATGTGAGACATCGCTCAATAAGTTCAGTTCCTCATTTGACGAAAACTGTCAAAAATGGGAGGATGATCTATAGGTCTCACTCAACCATCGTGACCTTGTTGTTGCTTGGATTGGTTACGTTTCTCTCTCTCTTGGCCAACTCTTGCACTTTCTCGTTGAAACTCTTCTCATCGCGCTCGTCTCATTCATCTCTATTGTTTGGGTATAATATGACTCTATTCGGGCCTCTAAGCATGTTATCATCTTCAATGATGGCTTAAATAAACTGGACCACATCCATCATTATCTTTAGCCATAACTCTATATGCCGCTTTCAATTTTCTAGCGATATCTTCAAGTTCTGAATCGAGGGTTGCTAATGGTTCCTTTTGGACACAAACAACCATTGCCAAATAAGATTATTCTCTAAATTAAAATCTAAACTATTTATTTTATTATTATTAATTCTAAATAAACTAGTCCCCAAAAATAGGACCGAAACTTGTTCGCCTTATTTTTTTTAACACACAAATGTACGAGTTATCAAATAAGGTAGTGCCAAGCAAGGTCGTATGCTACAAAGATTATTATTTATACTAACTACCTCGATTTTAATAGCTATGGTTTTATCTAGAAAATAATGTAAATATATATAATATAAGTGAACATCATATAAGAAATAAAATAAATAGAACATAGGAAAAAAAAGGTATGGTAATGATTATGAATGATGGTTTCGATTGATAACCCTTTATTTTATGATCAATACTTTTAACAAGATTCAAAGTATCACGAATATCATCTATCACTCTTGCTAGAAAATGTACAATTGTAGACTCAAATACCCGTGTATCGCCCTTTCGGAATAACTTCATGTAATTCAGCTGAAAAATAGTTTATATGAGTAAGTATCTAACATTAGATAATTATACGTCATTTTGGTACATATGCAAGTTATCCGCATTGATTATCGTATGTCTTATACTATTATTTTACTTTTGTATTGATCCAATAATATAAAGACATGTAAAAATAGTGATCAATTGTCAAACAAGCATTCAAACTAGACAACTAAGTAACAATAAATATCTATAAAAGAATTACTTTAATATCATGAACACTCCCTTCTGCTTTTGGTATGGATTGACAATAGGAGATTTATAAGCGAATCGCTTTCGAAATAAAAGTCATCAATTTACTCCCATGTCAAGAATCAAAGCAATTTATTCCGACATGGTTATAACTACAAATATATTCATGTTCGTATAACAAATGACCAAACTAAATAAAAGTACAAAAAGAGATAAGAAAAACCACCCATATTTTAAGGACTCGTGTTTGTATCCATATTCTCATCCCATGGATGGATGAGCCATCGCCTCCACCCGTTTAGGGCTACATATCTCCTTTTATATGTTATATATGGTGCATTTTATGTCTCCCAAAGCCTGGACATGTGTAGGATACGTATTGGACTCTGAAACATTAATCTAAACTAAAATCCATATATATTAATATTTCAACCACCGCGACACTTGACCCATATCTGACCTAATGCTTGGGTGCCACCTTGGGTCCTGCTCCCTGCTTCCCAATGTTTGACGCACTCAAAACCTCAGGTCTATGCTCGGGTTATCATATTCATTCTCGATTTTTATGCGTCACCCAACCTTAGATCACGTGTCACCTAGGGTGAACCTATTTAGGGATCGGGTGGTCCTATTTTCATGTCCATTTCAATCTGTTTCTTCCTTCTAACTTACCTTGGGCATTCTTTGGTCACCTAGCTTGGGTTTGCCAATGCTATCGCTCCAAAAAGTCTATAAATTCTATCATTTTAATATGAAAAACAACAACAAATAGAAAAGCGTAATATTCCCCAAAATATGCAAAAAAAAACAAGAGAAATCATATATACATTACTTATGCAGTTCTATGAAATACACCCTTAGAAAACATAATTTTGCATATGAACATGTGCGCCTAGGCTTGGTCATGCGTTGATTATTATATTCGCCAATTTTCATAAATTTCACCTCCATTAAATCTCCTTTTCATATTTGTGCATCCACTGGTCATCTAAAATATGTTTTATAATGCTCTAGATAAAAATAGGCCCATAGCCTACAAGTTTATATGAAAAACAACACAAACGAGCAAAGCGTAATAAATGTTGTAATGCATAAACAACTTGATAAATGGGCATTTAGCATATTAAATGCTATGAAATACATCTTAGAATATTTTCAAAATCAGATCAAATCCCAAAACTTAAACATGGTTAATCATGACCAATGTACTCTATACCAAAACATCACCCCAAGTCAAGAGATAAACAATCAAGCAATAACCTAGAAAAGACAATGCAACCTTCAACCAAAAAAAAAAGTTGCCCAACACCTAATACTTATGAATCATCCAACATCTAATCAAGCATATCCACAATATTGTAGAAAACGTCATTCAGGATCCTCACATCATAAATATAAAATTCACTCAAACACACATGTGTATAAAGGACATGTATATGCTTAAATCAAATCAAAATGTACTTACCCTTGGGCCTGCCAATCATATGATCTCTAATAAGTACTCATGGCACATCCATATGATTTATGAATCAAAAAGATCTTTTATTTAGTTTTAATGTAGGCTCTTTGGACAAGGTACAAAAATATGGAAAGAGTGACTTCATACTCATATTGTAAACTAATAACTCAAGAAATTCAACTTCACCACAATAAAACACTTGAAGAAAAAGAAATTAAATATTTAAGTATATCTTCACATCAACCCCAATGCCTTAATCTTTATAATATAGGCTAACAAACAACATTACAGTGCAAAAACTGCATTATAGAACAGAACATCCTGGTGCATCCAGAAGGGTATTTAAAATACTGTTTTGGATTAGACTTTCTAGAACGGTATTTGAAATTACCGTCCTGGATAGATGATTTTCCAGAATGTTATTCAAATATCATTCTAGAAAGTATACATTCCAAAACGGGTATTGAAAAACCGTTCTAGATTATGAGTCAATCCAGAACGGTATTCAAATAATGTTCTAGAAAGTGTACATTCCAGAACGTTATTTGAATAACGTTCTGGAATTTACATAAATCCAGAACGGTTTATATAATAACTTTCTCAAAAGTCTTATCTAATTTAATACCGCGTAAATGAAAGTTTTTTACCGACCATATTTCTAATTTCCAGAACGGTATTTTTAAAACCGTTATTGAAAGTCCCTCGATACAGAACGGTAATTAAAATAACATTCTTGAAAGTCTTTTCCAATAAAAATATAAAATTAATAAAAATAAAATAATTATAACACAACTACTCCCAAACTACATTTCATTCCTCCGCCTTGTCTATAGTTTCGCGCCTTCTCTTCCAAATAGTGCCTCGTCTTCCTCCTCTCTGTGCCACCGCCGTGAGAGGTGGCCACCACCTTCTCATGACGGCATCCTGCCCGTCCTCCCCCACATTAAATCCTGAAAATCGATAGAATTTTCAAAAAACAGGCTCCGATCCCCATTTGAACAAAAATGGCAAAATGCCGGTCGGCATCCCTCCGGCCAAATGGGATGTTCATCAACCTTCCCCACATCTTGTTGATACTAACCCAAGTACCAATTTTAAAATATGAGCTACAATTGTGGCCAATTAAAATGTCCATTCGTATTTCGAAAATTCATTGACATCTTGCCAAAAGTGAAGCCTAAAAATCTCGTTAAATTGGGATTTCTATGTATTTTTTTTGGTATTATTTGACTGCAAAGGTAAAAGCGAGAATTTTCACCCTAATATATTATATATATCCACAAATTTCTTTGGTCGATAAAATTTAACGAGAGAGGACAATTATATTAAATTCTCTGGAAATTTTTGATCGACCATCGTTGCTTGAGCAGGAACCTCAATTTCAGATGGATTCGGAAAAGGTATACCGTTTCTAATTTCAGTTTCATTACATGATTTTGACTTGTTTTGAAGTTTATTGTTCCCAGTTTTTTGGATTTTTCTTTTTAAAGTAAAATGGAGATGAATTCTACATCTACTAGTATAGTTTTAACAGTTAATTCATTTTAAATATATTTTTTTTATTTTCCCCGAACAGGGATTATCAACCCTCGAATATCTTGCTCAGTAGTCAAGATTTTTTTCTTGTTGTTAATTTACAAGTATGTTCAAGGCTTATGAAATTTTATTATTTATTCCAGAGGATAAGGTTTCCCAACTACCACTTCCCCGCCTTATTTCGGACCTTCTCGTATGTTGGACTTTGAACTGGAAATGGTAAGCTTTATTCTCAAAAAGAGAAAATAGATAGTTTGTTTTCGTCAAATTGTTAACTAGACCCATCGGTTTTTTTCTCCTATTTATAAGATGTGGATCTTATTACAATGACCTGCTGGATTTGGAATGAAATATCGTTCTTTGTTCTTGAGTGAGTTGTTAAAATGCATTTTAGGGTGCTGTCGTTGGTCCTGGAAATGAATTGGGGAAACCTGTGGATGTTAACGAGGTTGCGGATCATATCTTTGGACTTATCTTGATGAATGATTGGAGTGGTATAGCTAAGCTAAACTTGTAACGCTTACAAATGCATCAGACTAAAATCATAAGCTTTGTGCACTTAACTATAATTTGAAGATATGTGATTGAATATTGATTTGCATCAAACATTTCGTTCTGGTTCTCATTCTAATTTTAACAATTTGTTCTGGTTTCCAGGTTGAATGCGGTTTTATTCCTTTGTTTATATGCATGAAAACTTGCTGCTCAATTGTGGTCTAAAACAATCTCTTCCATCTTTCACCTCACAGACTTTTGGTTTAGGTTATGGTCGATTGCAAGTTACCACTTGTTTTGACAATTGACTAGAAAGCTTCGAGAAGCTCTTTTCTGTCTCTTTTTATGGGTAACCACCCGATTAATTTGGGAAAACTCAAATCCAAAATTTGTTATTATTCGACGAGCAAAAGAGGCACACGCTGCTGGACGTTTAAACATGAAATAATTACAAAGCTTAGACATGGCTCATTTAAACAGGAAACAGTTATGTACAGTTATATGACGCCTAAGATTTAGTTCTCACATTCTCTTCATTTTTGTTTCGGTTATGATAATTGAAAATATCAATGCTTTGTTGAACTTCCAAAAGTTGTTCATAGTAGCAATCCAAATTTCCATGACTGATTTCAAGTGGTAGTGCATCTAATTTGTTACCATGCAATAGTTTTGGTCATCCCATGTCATATTGTTGAGTGGTTGAACTTTTCCAGTGATTCTTTTCCCCTTTCAGTGCACTAATTCATGTAATGTAAACTTTCTAATTTTGGTCATCCCATGTCATATTGTTGAGCTGTTAAACTTTTCCAGTGATTCTTTTCCCTTTCAGTGCACTAATTCAAGTAAACTTTCTTCTGTTGTAGATATATAACACCACGGAGAAAACAATGGATTTCCTGTGCAAGCCACTGAATTGGGAAACCTCTTATTGCTCTTTGAACGAGCATGATATGCACAAATGCCCATTTCTGAGTAACTTATCCTGTGCAAGCCATTGAATTGGGAAACCTCTGATTGCTTACTATTCACGACACAAGGTTTGTGATATGCATTCAAAGTCTTCAAAGGTAATTGTTGCTGGGATTCAGCAAAGGTTTTCCCAGCAGTTCAGCAAGTCTGTGTGTGTGCGTGTGTTTCTTTTCTTTTTTTTTTCCTTCCTTTTTTATTTTATTTCTCTGTATTTCTTTTTCTCTAAAAATCAACATTTGGACTCATCTTGATTGAGGAACATACTTTTAGTTGAAAATAGAAAAAAAAAATGCATGTGAATTGTAGTGATTACTTAATTGTTGATGTAGATTTGGGTTATAGCTTCCTTTGTTGGGTCGTATTGTTGGCTTGTAGCTTATGTGATTTTTTTATTTGTTGATTTTTTTGGGTTAAGGAATGTCTTATAGTGTAAACTTACTTGCAGTGTGATTGAGTTTTGTTGTTATGTGGTGTTTCACTTTAGTTTTTTTTCCTTCTGTAGGTTTTCGTTAATTAAATCATTCTTGTTTTTTGATTGTGATGTTTGTAGATTAAAAAAAAGACTTTTTGAGGCAACAAAACTACTACTTTTATTATTCTAGCCACTTTAGGATATGATTTTTTTTTAATATTTATAAATCATCACTTATTCTGTAAAACTTCAGAAGAATCCGGATATACACATTTTCATGTAGAAAGTAGTGTTATGTGCTTTGAGGTACCCTGAAATGCTTACAGAGGGTATACAACTCCCTGTGAAGGATATAACTATTTTTTTATCTTAGCATACACGTGCACAAGACGTAATCTAGCTTGGAGAATCCTCTGATCTTTTCTAACCAGTATTAATTTTGTTATGTTTTCTCAAGAATCTTAACATTCAAGATTTTGTTAACTAAATTTGAATTAAACAATAAACGAGTAAAGTGCGTGCGTTGGTCATGCAGTGTGTGTTGAAGGAGGCATTTTTCTTTTTGTCTTCACAACGGCTTTCAATGGTATAGATCCCGAGACAGTTTGCCTTCTCACCGAATGCTTGTTGTTCGCTTGGTGGGTTGCGGCATCTACACCGGCTTTGGTCGCCAATTGTTGCAGAGAAAATATCATCTCAAGGTGATTTCATTTTTAACTCTTGTTTAGGGATAGGGTTAATTGAAAAAATACCCCCGAACTTTAGCCTAATTGCAAAAGAAGAGGAACAAAACACAGCTTACTTTGAATATTACAAAAATCTCCCTCGAGAAGGCGAGTGTAATTTTACATCTACATCCCCTGATGTCTATAAATATTACAAATGAATCCTACTTTTTTTCTTGCATTTTATATTTACACCCCTCAGTTTAGAGATGGGGTTAGTTACAAAGATTACCCTTGAAGCCTAACTACAGAAAAAAGAAAAAAAAAATAGCTTACATTGAAAATTACCAAAAAAAAAAAAAAAACCTTGAGGTTGCACTTTTTCACCTGACGTCAGTTAGTGGAGCTAATAGTAATTGTTAACGTCATCAAATAATTTTACAATTACACACTTCAAATTTACAAATAAATAACCCAACTTTCCGTCTTGTGTTTTATATTTCGTCCCTCATTCTTTCTATATATTACATAGGACCGATTTGTAATATTTTGAAAAGTCGAGTGGTGGACACTGTAAACTATTTGATGATGTTAGCAAATTTCGTCAGATCAATTGATGGTCGGTTGGGCCAAAATGTAAATGCAACCAAACCTCGAGGTGTTTTTGTAATTTTCAAAGTTAGCTGTTTTTTGTTTTTTCTTTTTGTTAAATACTCCGACGAAATTTTCTGTATAATAATACGCTATTAACTCAGGAATATATGAATATAAATATTTAATTATTATGTAGAAAATAATATGGTTTCTGTAAGAAGATTATGAATAAATAGTTTTCGAAGATATAATATCATTTAATAGGGATAATCACAAGAACTACCCTCGAGGTTTGGTCAAATGACCAAAAAACCCAGTTAAACTTGCTTACCCTCGAGGTTTGGTCATTGGTATCCAAGGGTCGAAGTATAATCACATAGTAATCGGATTGAAAAAAAAGGAGTAAAACTTGCTTACACTTTGCTTTTTTGCTGGTTGGAAATAAAAAGTTGTTGAATTATATTTTTGTCATGTTGATGGAAGGATTTGAAGTTAATGATTCGAAATTATTAATAACAAATATGTGTTCTCATCATTAAAGCTATCTTTGGAGTTATTGTGGTGGATTTCAAATCCACCCATTTGGATCCATATAAAGCTTATCCTTAAAATTCAAGTCAATTCATCGCAATACAACCTAAAAAATTTATTGAAATAATTAAAATAGAAAAGAATATGAAGAAGGTTAGTACTTAAAGCTGGCAAAATGACGTATTTATACAACCTAATCTCAATAAGTTCTTAGGGCTCAGATGGCTCGCATGGAAGGAAGCTCGTATAACTTTGCAGAAGTTATTATTAGGTTAGCTACTCACATTGCTTTGATAACTATTGTGGATTCTAGTATTTCTATTTTCTGATATCATGTAGTAAAAAGTAAATTTCGATTATCTAGTTGTTTTTATTTTTCTAAGACAAAAGAGGAATTTATCACACTATTGAATCATATAGGCTCATTTTTTTATTTATATATATTTATTCCTTTGTTATTTTAGAATGCAGCTGCAGAACCAATATTGCGGGACAATGCCAATTTAAGGGAGAAAGCACTTGTGCCTATGGTATGAGATGCATGCAGTTTTAAATTTTCATAAAATTGATCAAGTTCTATTTGCTTAATCGATACGTGCTGAAGTGGAAGGACAAGGTCAAAATGATTCTTCCTATCGCAATTTGGGACTATACAGACTTCTTTGCATCAAAGCATCATGCGAAGAACTGTGGACTTATATTTCGAGGACTAGAAAACCCAATTAACCCAAATTGGTATGATAGTTTGGGATTTACAATATTTTCTCTCTCTCTTGCTCTCAGATTTCTTGCTCCACTCTTTTGAATGGTTGCAAACGTTTCAGGCTTCACATTCCTATTGCTTACCATGGACGTGCATCATCTATTGTCATCTCTCGCATCGACCTAATCAGACCGAGGTTACAAAAAACATTGTTCCTTCTTTACTTACAGGCTATTATAAATTTTGCGATCTACCTCATAGTTTCTTGAAATCTGTAGTCAAGATTTTTCTCTTGTTGTTAACATTTACAAGTATGTTCAAGACTTATGAAATTTTGTTGTTTATTCCAGAGGACAAGGTCACCCAACTACCACTTCCCCGCCTTATTTCGGACCTTCTCGTAAGTTGGACTTTGAAACGGAAATGGTAAGCTTTATTCTCAAAAGGAGAAAATAGATAGTTTACTTTCATCAAATTGTGAACTAGACCCATCGGGTTTTTTCTCCTATTTATAAGATGTGGATCTTATTACAATGACCTGCTGAATTTGGGATGAAATATCATTCTTTGTTCTTGAGTGAGTTGTTAAAATGTATTTCAGGGTGCTGTCGTTGGTCCTGGAAATGAATCGGGGAAACCTGTGGATGTTAACGAGGCTGAATATCATATCTTTGGACTTGTCTTGATGGATGATTGGAGTGGTATTTATGTTTCTCTTTAATGCATCATGCAAGTTGATAAATAATAGCATGGAGCAGTTTATAATCAGCTCTGAAACTGATGCTATTAGAGAAGCGTGAAGGTTTTCTTTGGGAAGTTTAATGTTGATGAAATGTATTAAATGTACATAACTCGAGATTGTACTCGATTTTAGTAGATATATATATTTGTTACTTTGTTGATTCTAGATTGCAAGTACTATGATGCACACTCTGTGTTAGTGAATTTATTTGATTGATAATAATGAATGAGAAATTATGGCCAATTAGGTGTATTTGTTGGTTAATTTATATTTGCATAATTGAATTTCAATTTTTTTTTTTTTATTTTTTTACTATTTCCATAACGGTTTTATTAAACACCATTCTGGAAAGTATAACTTACCAGAACGATTTTTTCAGATACCGTTCTGGAAAGTCGCGAATTCCAGAACGGTATTTGAACATAACATTCTGGAAAGCGCGACTTTCCAGAACAGTATTTAAAAAAACCGTTCTGGAAAGTGGCTGATCAATATGGGATGGTACCATTGTAGAACAGAAAAATTATTTTCTAGAACGCCTTTTTTTTTACCCTTCTAGAAAGTCTGCCAATCCAGAAGGGTAAAAAAGGCGTTTTGGAAAGTACAGACTTTCTAGAACTATGACACTACAGAAGACACAGAAAGGCATTCTGGATAGGAAGAATTACCCTTCTGGATTGGCAGTTTCTGCACTAGTGCATTAATATCAAATTACATATTATAATAACTACCAAGTAAGCTACCAAATGAAAACAACCTCACCTCGAACTATGGCTGACCACTGCCATTGATTTCATCATCTGCCACTGCTCCTTGGAAGGTATTGCCCGCCCATCACCCACAGTACACAACTCAGCCCTATCCAATCTAATCCTTGGTGATTTCCCCCTTCTTATAGCTCCCCATTCCCCCACTCACGTTTTTAGCTTATCTTATATGGCACCGCCCTCGTAGCCATTTGGCTGCCTTCTAGGAGGCGTACACCTGCAATCCCCAAGCTTCACTTTTAGAATTATTGGCTTCTAAAGTTTTCAGCCCCTCTAGTAGCCATGGTGGCACCACCAATCTTTAGTCGGACTATTCTTTATTATCTTAACCCAATGGTTATACCTTTTTGTTCTTTTTCTCAACTGATTGTGACACTAACTTACAGAAGTCATTGGTTTACTTCGGGAGGATCGTGAAGCATAAGGGGCTATTTTAGGTGCTACCATTATGCAATAAGAGTCTCAAACTTTCAAGTACTTGGGCATCCCACTCATATAGAGGTTCCTCATTGTATACATTTAGAGTCGATTGTCAATCATATTATCTCCAAGTTTAGTAATTTTAAGGCGAGTTCACTTTCAATAGCGGGTATTTTTTTCACAGTAGATTAAGTTAATCTTAGTTCGGCAGTTCACTCAATTCTAGACTATAGGTGTACTGTTACTCTTGTTAAGTGATTGGAGGGAGCTGTTCGAGACTTTATTTAGATAGAGGATGTCACGAAACAGGTTTGTGGTCCCGTTTCTAAGCTAACTTGACATTAACCAATGAGGGTGGTGGTGGTGGTAAGTTTACATTCTCTTTCAGCCATGAGTGCTGATTTTCTTACTCATCTAACTTGCTATGTGGTGGTGGTAAACTCTTCTATGGGGATCTTTCTCTGATCTCAATATTCAGACTCGAACCTCTAGCCCAAGTGTAATGGGTTAATTTTCTCAATTTAGTGTTATATTCAAAATCATCTTTCTTCTTTTCAAAGTGATGATCGATCGTTCGGGCCCGTATAGCTATTTCAATGGGATAACAAGTTAGGTTATCATATCACAGATGACATCAGACTTCTATTAAGGTTACAATTAGTTTTTGGACAGTCTGGTTGCTGATTACTTGGTTGATGGGGTTTCGCATTTCAAGACTCATTTCATTCTTCTATGAGAGTATATTATGTTATCCTAGACCGTTGTGGATGATGAGTGGAATAAGCAAATATGTTCTCATTCAATTCATGGAAATCTACCCTTGTATTGTTTATTGGCACCTTTAAATGCACTTCCCTAAAGTTCATTGGGGTCGATGAATTTGGCATGAGGATAATCCCCATCGCTACTCTATTTTGGTTTGGAGGCTTATTATGTATAAGCTTCCTCTTAGTGTAATCTTTAGCATCGCGGAAATCTTTTTATTTTTCTTTATTTGCAGGAAGATAAGTCTTTAGAATACTATATCATTGAGTGCCCAGTTGTTTGAGAAATTTGGCAAGCTCTCGCGGACTTATTTTAAATCTATTTAGGTTTTCACTTTAATGTTTTTACTATGTTTCTATAGTGATTGGATGGGAAATTTAGTACCCAGGTTTCTATGGTTTTGAGGCTGGCAATAAGTATCATGCTATGGGATATATGGGACTGTTGTAACTGGGTGATTTCTACTATCCTTTAGTTTATGAGTTTTCGATTTAGACATGGCCTTGGGCATTCATTCAGGAGGCCCGATAATTTTCCTTGAGGCATGTTTGGACTAGCATTCGTTGGGATTATCTATCATGGTATTCAGAATCTTAAGGTATTCAGAATTCTATGAATATAAAAATTCTTGTTATTATAACATTCAAAATCCTTACGTTTTACAGTGGATGTCAAATCATGTCTGAAAAACAGATAATAATGTTTTATTAAGTTGTATTTGATGTCAATACATGTCTGAAAAGTGAATGATATTGTATTATAATATTGTATTTAGTAGTTTAGTTGTAAGAAATTATTGGTTGAGTATTTGATTTTTGAGTCTTAGATTAAACGAGTATTTGTTATTCGAAAAACCAGATCTAGTATTCTGAATGCTAGGCAAAACAAGCCATGGCTTTTTCCTCATTAGTTGAGATAAAGAACTCAATTCTTCAGGATTTTGGAATCACGACTCATTCTAGACCCCCAAGGGAGAGCTACTTGATCCTTAGGGAGACCTCTCCCCGAAGTTGAGTCGAGGTTAACACTGATTGCAGTTGTCGTGTTTCTCCCGGACCAACCGCGTATGGAGGTGTTTTTCATAATTGTACGGGTTTTGTGTAGCGTTGTTTCACTCAAAGACTTCGATCATCTTTAGCTTTCTTATATGAAATTGAGGCTTCGATTCATGCTTACGAGATTTCCTTTAATATGGTTGAGAGTTTGTTTTTCTCGAATCAGACTCTACTTATGTGGTTTTGATATGTGATGCCCATCATTGAAGGTGCCATGGTGTTATATAAATGGGTTATGATCTTATTTTCTTCATTTATGGATGATTCATTTTGAGAGACAATAGGGTTGTAGATGCTCTCTTGAGATAGGCACACACTGTGGGGGCCTGTTGGTGGAGTTTCATGCGAGTGTTTCTACATTAGGTGGTTTCTCTAGATTTATTGTAGTTAATTCAACTTTGATATTAGTTCTTCTTAGGTGGTCGAATTGTTTTTGTTTGTCAGTTTGTGACCATGGTATTGTTTGGCCCGCTTATCGGCCTTCTGATTAGCAATCTCTTTTTCTCATTTATATTTTATTGACCTATGGGCTAAGTTGCATTGACATGGGACACCGCTTGAGACATGACACGACACGAACATGAGAACTCACTTATTTTAAAAAAAAATTAGGACACGACATGGCTCAGACACATTTATAATATAAATAATTTTTAAAATATTTATTTCATGTAATTATCAAATTGTTGATCGAAGATCTCTTAGTACTATAATTTGAAATTGGTTTTGATAAATCGTCTCAATAATAATACATAGTCAATTTTAGAGCGATAAGTTGAATCCCAAGTCGTTTCTCTCGAGGAAGGCTAATCGAAAGCTATTTCGCGTTTGATTTTCGGGAAGTAAGAAAAAAATAAACTAACTATGCTAAATAAAGATTAATTCACTTTGGTTTGAGTTTTTGAAATCAAATCAACTAAAACAAGAATTAAGAATGACTTAAATGAAAATATTGAAAAATGAGGGTTTAGGGTGTTTGGTTCGTCTCCACGATCAATCGGTTTTTTCCAAGCACTTAATCCATGATTCGGGGTTGTCAATCACAAATATCGATAGTATTGGGTTCGTCAATCCCAATTATATGGTTTGTCAATCTCGAGTATCAACAAATTTCGATTAATGGCTCTAAACGAACTTAGACCCTACACCCATAATTTCTAAACTAGTTGCATCAATTGAAAATTAAAATAATTAAAACTTGAAGATCTATGAAGCTTGAACACAATATCATCATTTTAAAGTTTGAAATAAACTAAGGAGGTAAAAGTGCTTTGAAATCTACAAGCATAAGACAACAACAAACTATGAAACTAGATAAGATTTCTAATGAAAATTAAGATATTTCCTAATGTGGCAAAAAGCTTGAAGAACTCATAAGATCTTCAATGGGGTTTAGCCAAAAATAGTAAATAATGAACATGAAGAAAATGAAATGAATAACAAACTCAACAACATAATAAAAACTTTAGATATTTTAGGAATCATTAATCTACAACAATAATAAAAGAAAACAACAACAATTAACAACTACAAATCAAGAAATCAAGAGGAATAAATTATCATTACCAAACCAAAAGATGCAAGAACAAAATCTTAAAGAGGCGTTAAGTCTTGAAGAATATCCACACCAAATTACACTACAATTACATTGATGATTGAAACTAAACTAAAAATCTAAATCTAAGAAAATGGAAAATGGATTTTGAAGAGATGAGGACTTTGTCAAGGTCCCCAACTAGCTAACTGAGGATTTTTTGTGGATAATGGGTGGGAATCATATATAGGTCGATCAAGGGTAAAATGGTCTTTTTTCTTGCCGAAATCACACAACCTCAGCATTGCAGTTGATCGAGTGGCAAGCAGCCGATCGACTGCTTAGTTGCAGCATTCCAGAACCCACAATCAGTCAGTCGATCAATTTCCTCTGGTCTTTATATGAAACTTAGCCCTTCCTATTGGCTTTCATTTGGTGTTTTATTTGTGTCAATTGAAAATTTCTTCCGAGAGTTATTTGCTCTTAACCAAACCTACCACAAGTGAGGCCATGGCGCATTGTCTCCACATAAAGCTGCCTTTTACCATTCTTAGGCTCACAATCTTGGATCCTTGTAAACACAAGAGTTTTAGAAGATTCACTCATCTTTCCAAGAATATAAAGTGGAGTCAAATGGCACTAGTGGTTTTAGAGTAATTCTTGTATTACGACAACTGATATATATCTATCGAGTGAATGCGTGAGGCGACAATGAATATGGCCACATTTCTCGTCGTTTCCGGTCGATCCTCACACCAAAGATATGTCGAGGCTTGGAAATTAATTGCTCAGGTTTTAATCATCTTCCGAACTCATCCCGGGACCACTTTGACCAAATTTGACCTTCAAAGCAAAAATTAATAAATAAAAAAATTTAAGAAAATATAAGAAAAAATCCTAAAAACAAAGAAAACACTACAAAACCTAAAATGATGCAAAATATTTCAAGTGGACTCCAAAACCATATAAATACAAGCAAATCACGCATAAATGAGCCACAAAAATATCGTAAAAAAAGTACAAGAATGTGCAAATCAACTACCCCACACTTAGAATAATTGCTTGTCCTCAAGCCGAATACAACGAAGAATTACAAATCTACCCACCGAATGAATTAAAACTAATTCACAAGTATAAGAGTTGTATGCATCAACTTGCTTGTTAGCTTGAACAAAATGATGACAAGGATGCGTTATGCTAAAAAGTTTAGATTAATGATTAACATGGATTTGTCCTTATTTTATTAGCTTTTTAGTTCGTTTTTCTATTTGTTTTTGGTATAAGCTGGATGATTTAAGCGTAATTTCATATTTTTATGATCCCATCTTATTTTATCGTATTTTAATCGTAATTGATGCAAATAGGTGATATTTTGTTATTTTTCACCTTACAGCTAAGTAACCGGAAGAGTTCAGCGCGTAATAGACGAAGTTCGATGTTCAAGAATAGGAGAACGAGCTTCCCGGTGAACGAGTAGCAAAAAGAATGAGAAATTGAGATGGACTGTCTGTCGCGTCGATCGACGCGAGAGTCGACGCTCCGTCGACATGAGCCATGATGTGCGACGATCGACGCCCAGCCGACGCATTGCGAACGCAACATTCTGAAGCGTCGATTGAAGAGGCATCGGTCGACGCAAGGTCGACGCAACTTTCTGAAGCGTCGATCCAAGCACGCATCTGTCGACGCACCCGCCCAACCGACGCGCACACCCAGGCCGCTTCAACGCTGAGAGACAGCCTGCGTCGATCGACGCAGGGTCGACGCGACGGCCCAGTTTTGCGATTTTAGGGTTTCGTGCGCGCCAAGACTTGTTATATCTATAAATACCCTCCATATTTCGGTTTTTCAGAGGAGACACGACCTCTTAGGGTATTTTAGCAGATAAGAAACATAATTCCACATCTCATAACGAGATTTGAAGACGGAGATCAAGGATCGAAGAACAACGCGTCCAAAACATCGAATTCGCGTTCGGGATTCAATCTTCGCCCAAGATCGACGTGCAACTCCAGAATAGCTGGAGCTTTTCATTGCTTTTAACTCTTAGTTAATTTCGTAGTTAATTGCTTAGTTAATTCTAGTTTTCATAATTAGTTTAATCGTTTCATGCTTGGATATTGGATATCGGATATTTGATTACTTTAGTTTATTTATGTGATTGATTAATGTTAGTTGTTCGTTCTTAGATTCATATGATACATTTCTTAGTGATG
>BMAC01000227.1:39619-67657 GCA_014905375.1 Phtheirospermum japonicum | reverse complement strand
TTAGTTTACAATAAGTACTCTAAACTCTATTTCTTATGTTCATGCTCTTAGATTCGTTAATTAGGTTTTAATCATCGTTACTGCTCGTAGTTGATAATCTAGTTTAAAGTAATTAGTTTAATTATTCATAGTTTAATTATTGCTTTAGCTATAATGATCAATTAAAAATCTTTCAAAACCCCAAATGTACATGTATTTTATTTTAGTTCGTAAATTGAGAAAAACATCCGAAACACCGAATAGTTGTTTCCTCGAGAGATACGACTCGAGTCAAACTCATCACCCTACAAGTTCCTCGTACTCTTGCGAGCAAACTCAAGTGTTTTAATTTAAATATCTATAATTGGGGTGCACAAATGTTTGGTTCAATTAACTCCTGGAACCTAAAAGTACTTGGTAGGCCCCCCCGTCCTTGCCTCGTCTAAGGTCTATCCACGCTCGAACCGTTAATCGGCTCCCTACTAGCCCAATCATCTACGACTCTCTTTAACAATCTAAATCTGAAAAAAAATAAAAAAATAATAAGTAATGTGCAAGGGTTGCACATTTATTTCGTAATAACATCAAGGACTTATATCGTATACTTGTTTATTCATCATTTTTTTATATTTCTTTTGGTACCCATAAAGGTGAGGTACTTAAGTTACATGATATATACAATACAAAGAGAGTTCAACAACTCCGATCACTTGTTGCCACTAGCAACTTATAATATTTTCGATCGAGCACATGGAACAATCATATAGATAATGTTCGATGAAGAGGCTAGTTGAGGCACTAGTTCTAAATTGAGCTCAAGGATAGCATGAAACTAAAGACAAACAAAGTTTCCAACAAGTTAAGCTACCTAAGTCCACTACATCTGGTCGATAATCTAAACTCCCTAACCAAGTCATCAAGAATGCATTACTTTTTCAAGGGTCCAAGCTAAAATAAACGCAAACGGCTCAAATCACCAAGCATGCAAATTCCTAAAACTCCAAGGATTTCCCAACCACCCCACACTTAGAACCGAGCAACGACCCCGTTTCTCATTAAGTATAAAAGAAGTGAGTAAAAAAGTAGGGAAAGAGAGTATGCCCATAGAGTCGATTTCATGATGAAGAGCCCAGCATGTTCGTGGTCCACGGGCGGTCGAGGCAAGCAAAACCTACAAAACAAGGGATGAGTTTTTTTTAATAATTGGGTTGCCTCCCAATAAGCACTACTTTAACGTCTATAGCTCGACGATCTATACGATTGATGCTATCCGGGATCCAAGAAGAGGTGGTGATCGTGTCACTCCTTGGTGTTCTCTTGAAGAAAAACTGGGTGACAAGAATCACCAAGGCGGGCAAGTCAAGCAAGCTGGAAGATCAAAATAACAAAAGCGCGAGCTAGCTTCGGAGGTCGGAAGAGTGAGTAGTCGACCACCAAAACGTGATCGTCACAATACGAGTTGACATATTCCTTTGTCTCCCGGACCGCCATCTCCTCACTCGCACCATTAGAAGTAGCTATATTCGGGCACAAGAGAGTAGGAACCAACGCATCCCCCACTACCTCTTCAAACTCCTCTTGTTCAAGTAGACATAAGGCATCGGGTGGTGGTAAAAGAGGCTCGAGTATCTCCACATCCTCCAAAATCGGCCCAAATTCATCATCCTCACAAAGAGAAAGTAAGCTCAACACTCCAAGTTCCGTTGGATTCCCCAAAGGCAACTCCCCCACATATTCCTCTAAAACATCTTTAAAAAGCACGAGAGGGGTAACGCCGACTTCCGACCCTTTCTCCACACCCACCAACTCCACCTCCGTACACACCTCTTTCAAAAGATCATCAAAGCTTGAATTGCCATCAACAAAGGTGGGATCCACAACATCAAGGATGGTTATCTCGTCAATACAAGGTTGTTTTAACTCGTTGAATCGAACTTTTTACACCTACTTTTTATTTAAAAATAAAAAACTCGTTCGCAAGAGAACGGAGCAGATGTAGGTGGTAAGTTGGACTTAAGTCGAATCACAAGGAAGACTAATCGGAAGTTATTTTGGTGTTTGATTCTACGAATATAGAAATAAAATAAAAACTAAACTAAACACGCGATCCAATTTGGTTTGGGAGTTTCTAACACCTACTACGATGAATTAAATGAAATCAAGCTTTAAAATGATTAAGAAAAGCAAGGTTCTAGTGCGCTAAAATCATCTCCACGATCACTCGGGAATTTCATCGAGCACCTTACCTATGAGTCAGGGTTGTCAATCCCGACTCGTCGATCGAGCGTCGAATCATCCCGAGAGATGGTTCTAAATGACTCTAGGTACTAAACCGATAAATTTAGCACAAATTCATAATCATGACTGATAACATAATCTCAACAAGAATGTAAACTTAAGCATCAAAGGAATTCAACGGAACAATTACTCTAATAAACATACAATTTAAAACCTACAAATTACTAAGCATCAAAAATGTAATAATGAAAGCTTACGAAATTGACCGAGAAAAGCAACGATGTTCAAATGAGAAATTAAACTACTAACTACAAATTAATCTATCTACATCTAATGTCTGAAAAACTAATATAACATCTAAAATCTGAGAAACTAAAATTTAAACAACTGAAAAGTAAAATGGAAACGAAGAACAAATGAGGAGACGAAGACTTGAACCTGCGATCTTCAACTCTTCAACCCGAATCATGCGTGTGATGGAAAGGTGGCAAGAACCGAGGGATCTCTGCAATTTCTAAAACTTACCCCCAAGTTCGAGCACCCTATTCTGAAGAAAAAGAACGAGTTTATATAGGTTTTCCCGAACATAATCGCTAAAACTGCCGGGGCGTCGACCGATGCGGGCCGAGGGCGTGCGTGTCGACTGGGCATTGCGTCCCCCGATGCGAGCACAAGTCGACATAATAGAGAGTTTGCGTCGACTAAGCGTCGACTGATGCGGGCGGCATGGGCGTCGACGCATGCCAAGGCTGCGGGCGTCGGCTGCACGTGTCACGTCGCTCGTCCGTCTTTTTTGTCTCGAGCTGAAACACTAAAATAAAGCAAAATTAGATTATTACTTATAAAATAATAGAAAAACATTAAACACAATACGAAAAGAAAAATATAAAAAGGAAGACAAACGAGAAGAAGATAAATTTAAAATCCCTAAAATCACACAAAACACGATGCAAAAACATACGAAAACCACATACAAATATGTACAAATCAATTCCCCCACACTTAGCTTTTTGCTTGTCCTCAAGCAAAATAAGAACTATACGTAGACAAGGAAAAGCTAATTACCCGATGACCTAATCGCTAATGCATCCAAATGATTCAAGAAGTTAATGCATTAAATCGACTTAAAATTCAACTAAAAGGACGACATGATAACGTTGAGATAAGAGATGTAGACTAGCTTCCAAACACCTAAAAGTAACGAGTTGACCTCCATGTATGTCACGCATCCTTGCCTCGGCCAAAGTCTATCCCTTCTCAAACCGCCAAGTCGTCACCTGACTAGCCCATTTATCTATACACCTCTTTAACAATACAATCTAAAAAAATAAATAATAAGAACTTAACTTGTTCAAGGATTTCTCTTCTTGTACTTATTATTTTTTTATTCTTTTCCTTTTCTTTTTTTTTTTGAATCGAACTTTTTACACCTACTTTTTATTTAAATATAAAAAGCTCATCTGCAAGAGAACGGAGTAGCTGTAGGTGGTAAGTTGGACTCGAGTCGAATCACAAGGAAGACTAATCGGAAGTTATTTCGTTAATTGATTCTACGAACATAGAAACGAAAGAAAAACTAAACTAAACACGTGATTCAATTTGGTTTGGGAGTTTCTAACATCTACTACGATGAATTAAATAAAATCAAGCTTTGAAACGATTAAGAAAAGCAAGGTTCTAGTGCGCTAAAATCATCTCCACGATCACTCAGGAATTTCATCGAGCACCTTACCTACGAGTCAGGGTTGTCAATCCCGACTCATTGTTCGAGCCTCGAATCATCCCGATAGATGGTTCTAAATGACTCTAGGTACTAGACCGATAAATTTAGCCAAAATTCATAATCATGATTGATAACATAATCTCAACAAGCATGTAAACTTAAGCATCAAAGGAATTCAACAGAACAATTACTTTAATAAACATACAATTAAAAACTTGCAAATTACTAAGCATCAAAAACGTAAAAATGAAAGCTTACAAAATTGACCGAGAAAAGCAATGATGTTCAAACGAGAAATTAAACTACTAACTACAAACTAATCTATGTACATCTAAAGTCTGAAAAACTAATATAACATCTAAAATCTGAGAAACTAAAATTTAAACAACTGAAAAGTAAAACGGAAATGAAGAACAAATGAGGAGACGAAGACTTGAACTTTCGATCTTCAACTCTTCAACCCGAATCATGCATGTGATCGAAAGGTGGCAAGAACCGAGAGATTTATGCAATTTCTAAACCTTCCCCCCAAGTTCCAACACCCCATTCTGAAGAAAAAGAATGAGTTTATATAGATTTTCACGAAAATAACCGCTAAAACTGTCGGAGCATCGACCAACGCGTGCCGAGCGTCGTCCGATGCGGGCCGAGGGCGTGCGCATCGAATGGGCGACACGTCAGCCGACGCGAGCATGGGTCGACATAATAGAGAGATTGCATCGACCAAGCATCGGCCGACGCGGGCAGCATGGGCATCGACGCGTGCCAAGGTTGTGGGCGCCGGCTGCACGTGTCACGTCGCTCATCCCGTCTTCTTCGTCTCAAGCTGAAACACTAAATTAAAGTAAAATTTTACAATTACTTATAAAATAAAGTAGAAAAACATTAAACACAAGACGAAACAAAAAATATAAAAAGGTAGGAAAACGAGAAGAAGATAAACCTAAAATCCCTAAAAGCACACAAAATACGATGCAAAAACATACGAAAGCCACATACAAATATGTACAAATCACTCGTCCAAATCGTTGGAAATTTTCTCTATATGAGTCTCCATCCGAGCAAGGCGTTCATCCAATTTTTGAACCGCACCCACGAGCTCTGCTAAAAGAGATTCTAAGTACGGAAGTTTGGACATGAACAAATCTTGAGAAACTGTTGTGCAAGGATCATCGCTCGAAGTATATGAATTTGAGGTTGGTAGATTGTAAAAGTTGTAGATCGAAGAATATTTATTATGGATTGGTGGAGCATACGAGTTAAAGCTCGGGTAAGAAGAAGGCAGGGCGAGTGGAGCATATGAATTGTCAAAACCCAGATCATATGAATCACGAGTCGGTGCATATGGATCCATGCTCGGATTATTGCAATGTGAAACCGGTGGAGAATATGAAGGGCTTACGCCAGAGTAATCAAATGGGAGGGCCCATTCTCGACCACTCGGAGCATACGGGTCATCATGAGATGGAGAAACTTGATAATTGAAAGGTGGGGCGTATAGGTCATCGTAAATCAAGGGTACCCGATAGCTTGGAGGACTGGTGTATGAATTTGGGTAATCGGGAGTCTGGATATATGGGTCATCATATGGCAAACTAGCTAGGTAGTTTGCCATCTTTAGTCAGATGAATCTTGGATCCTCAAAGATGCGGGTTGGGTTTTTCAATGTAGATACAAATCAGCACTCAACAAACTAGATTAAATCTACCGGTGAGAAACAAGACAATCCAAATTATATAATAAACGTACATGAAAATCAAATATAAAAATGCGCGACCTTTAGCCTTCCCCGGCAACGGCACCAAAAATTGATCAAATATTTCTTAGCACTCTAATTTGAAATTGGTTTTGATAAATCATCTCCACAATAATACGAAGTCGATTGTAGTGCGTTAAGTAGAATCCCGAGTCGTTTCTCTCGAGGAAGGCTAATCAAAAGCTATTTCGCGTTTGATTTTCGTGAAGTAAGATAAAACTAAACTAGCTATGCTAAATAAAGTATAATTCACTTTGATTTGAGTGTTTGAAAGCTAATCAACTAAGACAATAATTAAGAGTGGTTTAAATGAAAATAATGAATAATGAGGGTTTAGGGTGTTTGGTTTCTCTCCACGATCAATCGGTTTTTGCCGAGCACTTAATCCATGATTCGGGGTTGTCAATCCAAAATGTCGATTAAGTATTGGGTCGTCAATCCCAATCCTTGGGTTTGTCAATCCCGAGTATCAACAAACTCTGATTAATGGCTCTAAACGAACCTAGACCATACACCCATAATTTCTAAACTAGTTGCATCAATTGAAAATTAAAATAATTAAAACATGAATATATGTGAAGCTTGAACATAATATCATCATTTTAAAGTTTGAAATAAACTAAGGATGGAAAAGTCCTTTGAAAGCTACAAGCATAAGACAACAATAAACTATGAATCTAGAAATGATTTCTAATGAAAATTAAGAAATTTCCTGATTTGGCAAAAAGCTTGAAGAACCCATAAGATCTTCAATGGGGTTTTGCCAAAAATAGTAAATGATGAACATGAAGAACATGAAATGAATAACAAACTAAAAAACATAAGAAAATCTTTAGACATTTGAGGAATCATTAATCTACAACAATAATTAAATAAAACAACAACAATTAACAACTACAAAGCAAGAAATCAAGAGGAATGAATTATCATTACAAAACCAAAAGATGCAAGAACCAATTCTCCAAGAGGTGTCAAGTCTTGAAGAATATCCTCACCAAATTACACTACAATTACATTGATGACTGAAACTAAACTAAAAATTTAAATCTAAGAAAATGGAAAATGGGTTTTCAAGAGATGAGGACTTTGTCAAGGTCCCCAACTAGCCAAAATGAGGATAATTATTGTGGATAATGGGTGGGAATTAAAAAAATGGTCTTTTTCTCTTGCCAAAATCACACAACCTCAATGTTGTAGTCGATTAACTGGCAAGCAGCCGATCAACTGCTTAGCTGCAGCATTCTGGAACCCACAATCAGTCAGTCGATCAATTTCCGTGGTCGAATAGGTAGAAAAATACACGGAATCAGACATCAGAATCTTCATATGAAATTTATCTCTTCTTATTGGCTTTCATTTGGTGTTTTATTTGTGTAGATTGAAATTTTCTTCTGAGAGTTATTTGCTCCATCCCAAAACCTGCCACAAGCAAGGCCATGGCGCACTGTCTCCACTTAAAGCCGCTACTTACCATTCTTAGCCAGAGAATTTGGGAATGTTGTAATCACAAAAGTTTCAGATATTTAACTCAGATTTCCAATGATATAAAGTGGATGCAAATGGCACGAGTGGTTTTGGAGGTATGCTTGTATTACTACAACTAATATATCCACCGAGCGAATGCGTGAGGCGGCAATGAATATGGCCACATTTCTTGTCATTTCTGGTCGATCCTCGCACCAAAGATATGTCGAAGCTTGGAAATGAATTCCTCGGGTTTGAATCATCTTCTGAACATGTCCCGGTCCCACTTTGACCAAAGTTGACCTTCAAAATAAAAACTAATAAATAATTAAAAAAAACTAAGAAAATATAAGAAAAACTACTAAAAACAAAGATAACACTACAAAACCTAAAATGATGCAAAATATGTCAGGTGGACTCCAAAATCATATAAATACAATCAAGTCACGCACAAATGAGCCACAAAAATATCGTAAAAAAACGTACAAAAATGTGTAAATCAATTGCATTAGATTTTTATTTTCAATCAATCATATTAAAATCATTAAAAAATTATTCACAACAATTGATGAACCCCAAGTAAAAGGAAAAAGATAATAATAAATAAAAACTCAAAAAGATTTGAAAAAACATTTTGGAGACGTGTACGGGCCATGTCCTTGCGTGTCCCGTTGTGTCCATCATGGGTCCTCCCATGTCCCAACGTGTCCTAGTTGTGTCCACTATATAAGGTAATAGGACATTCCATCCATGGATTGTCCGAAATGCCTACGGGGTCAAATATAAAGTGTTCTTGCATCATAGGCTATGAGTCCTTAACTTAAGAAAACTCTTTTTTTATCTTTCTCTTTCTCTTTTTGTTTCTTTTTTTTTTCTCTCTTTTTTTCCATGGGAGTTGTTGACTCTCTTTTATTTACTTCCTATCAATATATTAATTCTCAAAACACAATTAAACTATATTCCCCCAACACAATGGAACACCCTGATCATCAATACATGAAACATACTAAAGCTCAAGAGTATAAAATAATCAAAACGAATTAAGTTTTATGTTGCAAACGAAGAATTGATTTAAAGGCTCAAATATGATCATTAATAAAAAGTTATATTGTAAGGTACTATTTATTTAAGAAGGCTTGAAAGGCTAACAAGAAATTTCTTTTCACAAATCACACATATTAAGGCCTTGATCAAGGCTCAAGGAAAGTTTTAGCGAATATACACAATGAATGAATCACTTTACAAAGACCACGAGAATGTAGCTAAACCGGTATCATTTGACCTTTGAAAGGGTGTTCACTAGGGTCTTAACCCTATACATTATAGTATATTTAGTTCTTATAGCCTCCCCTCCACTCCACCCCAACTAGCATATGTAAATTTAAAACAAAAGAAGGCTCAGAAGCTCATAAGTTATGTCAAGTGAGTACGATATTTGACTACTCCAAACAATCTACAAGTTCAAGTATTAATGTTATCAATCCTCAACTCAAAATCTTGACTTCTAAATCCTCACATCAAGCAACAAGAAAATCCCCAATTGGTCCCAAGATTAAAATCTTTGACGAGACTTGACTCGACTCTCTAACAACCTAAACAAAAATTAACAAAAAAAGTAGTGATCGTGCTAAAGTAGTAAAAATCCTAATATGAAACTAAATGAATGCAATATGCCAATGTATTCCTTATCCAATTAATAAATACATCCTCACCCAAAAATCAATTAACATTATATTAGTAAGTAGGATAAATAATAGAATTTCCAAAACAAGATCTTCAAATATGTAAAAATCACCTCACAAAGGACGCAAGTCAGAACCATCATGGTGATATAACCTAAATGAGGAGACCTGGATTGGGGTAGACCTGGTCTAGGATCACTAAGAAGGTGCCCAGTAGGCTAACCTGTTGTGCCCTTCTGAATTCCTGAGCTGACTTTCCTAGAGGAGGTCAGGAAAAGTAGATCGAGATGGGTTGAAGGAATTACCCTAGCTCAGGATAATCCTTTCCTGACTTAAATTCTCGGATGAGATTAAGGTCAAGAGGCCTAGAGTCAGGAGAAACTTCCTGATCTGATCGGAATCCTCTGAGAATGATTATAGGAGGACACGCTTAGGAGAGATTAGGCTTATGGGAGATCTGGCAATTTGATTTCCCCGGAGGAAACATCCACTACAAGAAATTCGATGTTCGGTGATGATACATTTCGTCATTAAAAGTCTATTTTTTCGTCACTGAAGAGAAACGATGACGAAACTTGAGCGTCACAGCGGTTGTCAAGGTATGACTGTCACCATAGGTGAACGTGGCAATTTTTTCAAGCGCGTCACTAAATGTTCGAATTTGATGACGCTGATGTAAATTTTCATCATAGGTGTTTGTATTTGGAGTCGCGGAATTCGTCACGTAAGTGATTAAAAATTGTTGTCAAAAGATCGGTTTTGTCACCGTATGTTAACATTTTCAATGACGAACACTTAATTTGTCATCAAAATATTTGACTTTCCGTGACAAACATAACTACGGTGATAATTTTTATTGAGTTATTATGACGCTCATATTATCATAATATTTATTAAACAATTTCCAAATATATTGTAATTCGTCACGATAGATCTATTTTATAGTGACGAAATACTGACCGTCACTTAACATCTATACTTACAATGACAAACCATTGTATCACCATTTACAATTAAAGGTGATGAAATTATTTGTCACAAAAAATTAGCAATATATGACGAATTTGATTATCATGATAAAAGATATATGTTCAATGATGATTTAATGGGTACATATGGTGATAAAATCCATTGTAATTAAATGAGTTTATATGGTGACAAACCAATCATTATAAATGATTTAGTTTAAGTGACAAGTTCAAAGTAATATGTGATGAAACAAGTTGTCATAAATTTATTAAAGTGATAAATTTGAAATACTTATGTGACGCTTAAAGTTGTAATAATTGCGTGAACACGATTTGATTATTTACTTTCATGATGACATAAATTGTCCTACATTAATTTGTCATTATTCTTTTGTAAGGAAAAATATCGTAACGATGAAAATGAAAGCAAGTGAGCATTTATCATTACAATATAATGATAGCAATATTCCAAAATATTTCTTCGACGATTTTCAACATACACCAAACACTTACAAATAACCAAAATATTAACTTGAAATATCCAGAACACATACCAAATTAGACATCTAGAATCAATGTACTTGAATATTCAAAACAAGGACCTGGAAGCGTAAACTAAACCAAAAGAGTTATTTCATATAGCAAGACTTGAGCCTGAATTGTTCCACATGTCAACATTTCCAAACAAAAACAAAAGTGGGATCAGACCGCCTGCATATTTGAAATTTATAATTCTAAATTAGTTTATAATGAAACCATCAAAGAAATACTATACAAAGTTCACAAAATTGAAACAGGATATTCCGACTTACATGGAATATAATGGATCAGGTCCAACCCGAAGCATTCCCACCCAAAGCAGACTCATTTGCTCTCATGAAGGCCATAAGCTTGTTGATGCACTCGCTTTGCTGAGTCAGTTGATTTTTCAAATCATCGACTTTATTCTTGAGCTCCGTCACTTGAACTTCCGAATCCTGTAGCTTTCCTCGAGTGTCTGCCAGTTCCTTTTGCAGGAGTTTGGTGTTCTAATCAGGGCATTATCCTAGAGGTTTCGGTCCATAACCAATGCCTTTGATATAACCAGATGCATGGCCAAGAACTTCAATTGCTATCTCCTGTTCTGTCTTCTCAATCCCTTCGTCAACATACTTTTCTTTCATTTCAATCATCTCATCCTAAAAACACATCGATGTATGTATAATAATAATAACATGATCATTAACGAAGTTGGATTATAAAAAATATGTGTTAGTTAGTTAGTTACCCAATTTTCTCCCACCTCATCACTTGACCAACCACCTTTCACTGTATAATGCGTGCGCTTGTAAAGTTCAATAATTTCACATTCATCGTCGGCCTTCTCAGACTAATCGGCATTCAAAAAAGAAAATAAAACAAAATCAAAGTCAGAATAGAAATATAAAAATTTCTCCAAAAAGGAATAAACTTAATACTAAAATCTTCATTTCGTTACACTTAAGTGGATTTAGTTTATATATCACTATCAAAGATTTTCCCTTTATATTGCAACAAATTTCACAACATTTATTTTACTAACCAACCACTGATATATCTAATAATTTTGTTGTAAAAATCTTGGTAAGACTTACAAATTCATTTTGAAGAACAGTGAAAGGAGTTCGGCCTGTAATATGCGGAGCTCCTAGTTTTTCCGATTTTCGGTATTAGCCTCACTTTTATTCTTCAAAAACACAAATAATAACATTCTCATGACAGAAACATACATATGATATATATCATACTATATAAACAAAAGTATTTGTTTTGAGAGATATTACCTTGAATTCGGATGAATTAAAATGGTCGCACAACGATTCCCAGTTTTGTTGGTCATGATAAGAACGTGGCATGTTTTTCTTAGCCTCCTCAAGGTTAGGATACTTCAAGTAGTGTTTGTGTAGCCTATAGCAAAGTTGTCGGTAACTTGACTGAAGTCTTTCAATCACGCATTGTTTGACACCCGGTTTGTAAGATTGACATCCATATGAATCTTCATATAACACAGCGATGTATCATTAAGCCGATACAAGATTAAAATTCATTGGAAAAAAAATATAAAAACCCTACCTTCACCTCCTATCTGACTACCCCAATCTTAGATGGTCAATGCCCGGCCCCAAAATCTTCTCTACATCTACCTCCTTCCACCTCCTCGACACTGGGAGGACATCCCGAGTCACTACCCCAATCTGACTTGAGAACTTAGCAGATTACACTCGAATTTTAGGTCTTCCAATCAATATATCAACCTCTATCTTCATTTTTTCCCCCAAAAACTTGTCAAATGCCTTCATGATGCCCTTGACCATTGTTGGGCCACATTGATTTGAGTTACCTGATACAAAAGAACGTATTAGATCGATTGTTCAAAGTTTTTTAAAGTTTTTGAAAACACTCGTACATTTGATAAAAATCAAAGTTTGTATCGATTCGTGTTCTAACCGACTTGACAAAAATATAATAAAATAAAACTACCCGCTATTTGATTTGAGTTACCTGATATTAAAAGAACGTATTAGATCGATTGTTCAAATTTGTTTAAAGTTTTTGAAAACACTCGTAAAGTTCGTATTGGTTCGTGTTCTAACCGACTTGACACAAATATAATAAAACAAAACTACCCGCTATTTGATTTGAGTTACCTGATATTAAAAGAACGTACTAGATGGATTGTTCAAAGTTGTGTAAAATTTTTGCAAACACTTGTACATTTGATAAAAATCAATGTTCGTCTGGATTTGTGTTCTAACCGACTTGACACAAATATAATAAAACAAAACTACCCGCTATTTGATTTGAGTTACCTGATATTAAAAGAACGAATTAGATCGATTGTTCAAAATTGTGTAAAATCTTTGAAAACACTCGTACATTTTATAAAAATCAATGTTCGTCTCGATTCGTGTTCTAATCTACTCGACTCAAAAAAAATTCAACCGTCTAAATTTCACTCCTTTATAATCCTAATTTACTAATATAATCCAGAAAGTCTTAGTTTTTTTTCCATTAAGTATACATTCAATTAAGTAATTTTAAAAATTAATTTAATAAAAATAACATACCCTAAATTGAATATTTTATTAAAGTGGTCTAACTATAAACTAAATATAAATTCACCTAAACATGGAAAAGTAAACTAAATATTTTTTTATAGGATTTAGAATTATTTATTTTTATTGTAAATGTCAAATTATGTTTTTGATGAAAATATATGTATTTGTTAAAATTATTTAAATATAATAATAATAAAATATAAAAAATAAATATGAATAGGCGTAAAGAATTATTTAATTGGGTATTAATAATTAAATTATAAAACATACGATTAAAAGTTCATAAATAATTTGAGTTTACTTTTTTATTTTTGTGCGAATTGCTATCATAAAGAAATAGTTCTAAATCCTAAAGAGTTGTTGGCAGATCATTATTGGAATTATTTTACCAATTAACTTTTTTTGTTTTAAAAAGAAATAGTTGAAATTATTGTGTCACTCATTTTATATAGCATATTCACATTTCATATATTTCAAGAATTAAAAAGAAACCGCAAAATAGAATACGTTTACTACACACGAAAGCGACAAATGTATAGTTGATAATATAACTTAAAGTTTTACCTATTTTTTAGCATCATCTTCAACCTGGCGCCACATATATTTTTTTTCCTTAACCTAAATCGGTTCAGCATCATCTTCAATCTCTGGCGCCACTTAATTTTTTTTTCCTTAACCTAAATCGCATGTATTGCATCATCTTCAACCTCTGGTGCCACAAATTTTTTTTTTCATTAACCTAAATCGTATGTTCAATTAGTAGCGCATAAGAAATCCACTCCTTCTTAAAAACTTTCCATTTAATCTGCCCATAAATTGGTGATTGAAAATTTCCAGCTATTGAGAAGGAATTGGCGTCGGCCGGAGTCTGCTACCCACGCCAGAACTGTGCTAAAGAATCCTCTTGTCGGGCTGGTGAGTTCAAAATTAATACTCATCTCCTTCAGTATTATCTTAATGCAGTCTACCCGCTATTTTTTATTTTTATTTATTGTATTTAGTGTTTTTTGAATGTAGTTGTTAGCTATTGTCCATCTGTGAATTCCATTTTCTGCATTTGCCACTTATAAAGTATTACTAATAAGAATACATTCGAGAAAGAGAGAGTGAGGGGTGAGGGGTGGGGTGATGGGGTGATTATGTATTACCTCAATGAAGACTAATAGAGCTCTGAAACGGGGTACAGTCTCAAACATGAAACCAGTTTAATGTGCAAACCATTCGATGTCGCCTTTGTTTTCGGTGTAGACGAATATCGGGTGTTTGGTTTTATAGCCACCCCAATGTTTGTCATTGATCAAATACCTTTGTTGGAATTTAAGGTATTAATTGGGTTATAATTGAAGTAGTCAAGGATTTGTGTGAAGTACTTTTCCTCGTAGAGTTGAGTAGTTGTTTCTGTAGCAAGAGAGGCTGAAAAGGGGAAACCAGCTGGTTTGTTGATCTTGTTGTTTATATTCATATCATTAGTTGATGAAAATATACAAGACAACATGAGAATTAATAGCCAAATTGCCTTTATTTCCTCCTTATTCTCTACTAATTATCATAAGCTTCTGTCTGTTATTATGTGTGTGAGAGAGAGATATGTAAAGTTGAGATGTTTTTTTAATAGTTATGAGGGGTGGGACAAAAATCAAGTGAACTAAGCTATATTGCCCAAGATCCAAAATATGGTTATGCTATTACTGAGATAATAAAGAAAAAGTTATTTCCCTCATTAAAATTTTCAATTAATTTTCTTATTCACCATTGGGATAAATTTTTTTTGCCTCCTAAAGTATCTCAAATTTTGGACTTTACCTCCTGATCTATTTTTTCTTTCAAATTACCTCTTAATGTTTGCGTATTTTTGAAATTACCTCCTAAAGAAAATTTCAGGCCAAAAGTCAAGCCGGCCGAGAGTCACGTTACATACACGCGAGATGAATGAGGTCAAAGTCGTCCTTTCCGAACCGAGTCCCGATTTAGGGTTTGATAACAGCGTCCAAGCTAATAGACTCAATTCTACAACTAAAATTCCAATTGAGTACTCTTCCTACTTGGATACAAAAATCGATGATAAAGGAGAGGACGATCTTAATAATCGCGGAGTTAGATACCAACAGATGAATAGAATTCCAATCCGAGTCTCAATACAACCACTGAAGTCCAGATCGAAGAAATCCAGTAAGATAGTCAATAACTTCGATGGTAGTTCCGGATTTCATCAACAAATGCCTCCTCCAGGACTAAGAATAAAAAAACTCGGATCTGATTACAATCGGAGCAGTCCAAACGAAGTTTTTTTTGCGAATTTTTCGAGCAACAACAACATTGATTTCAGCAGCAGCAATAAATTCGTGGATCCAGGTCTCAGATCCAAGTATTGGTCGAACATAAACCCTAATTCGGGTCCCAGATCCGCAATACATGGGTTGAAAATAGGGAGAAATGGATTGGAGGAGATTGTGGCGTCAATTAGGCTGTTGGGTGAGGGTATTATGAAGATGGAGAAAGAGAAAGAGAAAATGGAAATGGCTCGAGAAATTGAGGGGATGCGAATGGAGATGGAGATGAAGAGGAATCAAATGCTGCTTGAATCGAAGAAGCAGATCATGGATGCTTTTCTCAAAGGGATGTTTGAGGTTAGAAAGAGTAAGAAAGTCAAATCTGGTATTGGTGTTGCAGCAGATTCAACAGACCCTTAGTTTTTTTTTTTTTTTCTAAATGTTTTTTTCTAAATATTTTTTTTAAATGTTAATATATTAAAAATTATGTTTATAATTGTTAGTTAGAGGTTGATTGGTGAGAGACTATGTATTTCTGCTTGCTTTAAATTTATTTGAGTGGTGATGATTATAGTGTCACAAGCTTTCCTGGGTTCGATTATCACCCCATAGTTTCCTGGACTTTATCCCACTCTCTTCTATCTGGAAAAATAAAGAGAACTGGGAAGAATTTGATTTTGAACTAAATTTTACTTGGTTGACCGTGAATAAGTTGTAGGCCAATTGTGATGCAAGCTCATCAAAACTCTCTTTTTGCTATATGCAGTGGGTTGTGCAATTTGTATCATTAATTTCACTCAATAATTTGCAGTAAAATAGTACGAGATGTAAAATACTAGTAACGTGAAAGGATGACTTTGCCCTCATTCATCTCACCTGTATGTAACGTGACTCTCGTCCGGCTTGATTTTTGGCCTGAAATTTTCTTTAGGAGGTAATTTCAAAAATACGCAAACATTAGGAGGTAATTTGAAAGAAAAAATAGATCAGGAGGTAAAGTCCAAAATTTGAGATACTTTAGGAGGCAAAAAAAAAATTATCCCTTCACCATTTATCAGAATCTAGAATCTGATTTAGTAGAAATAATTAAGTATGTTTCTCGTACCATGATCAGTATGAAAGACGATTATTTCTACTAAATCTAACAACATTAATTTTCTTTAATAACACGACGATTATTTCTACTAAATCGTCTTATTCAGTATGTGTTATTGTCTGAAGTAAGTATGTTTCTACAAATAATTGATTTTCTAGAATCTGATCAGTATGTTTCCTATTCACCATTCTCAATACCACGATGATTATTTGTAACAGCATGATCAGTATGTTTCTCGTAGGCAGCAACTTCAGACAATTATAGCAGAAAGTACTAACTTCATCAATATGCCATCATTATATTAAGAAAGTCCCATATAATTATCTGCCTTGTTCTATTGTCCATACATCAATGTGGGTCCTATTTTATCTTAGAGATACATGACTCTTCAACTTCATATGATAAGCAAACACGCCTGAATCTGTTTCAGAGATATGGTAAAATACCGTGTGAAATGTAAATTTTAGTAAATATGGTCTCTTAATACCTATTACGTGAAATACGTGGAATACGATAGAACCTCATTTGTATTTCTAACTCAAACAAGCAGTTATAAAATTGGATATATTCATCATAATACAATACTAAAATTGTTCCTCTACTTATTCTCCTGATTTGATAGCATTATTGTGTCTGAAAATCTTTTATTCATCAAAATTCATTCTTTATGACAATTTTATGAAGTTAGTCAAACAAAAAACTTGTAGTTTGATTCCTTTAGAACAATATCCATTTTTAAAAATTTTCCCCCCGGTAATTATGGGTGTGATTGTCCTGCTAGGTTGATATTTTAATTATTTATGTATGCTTATTGATATTGTTCGTGCCATGTATTATTTTCGAATTTTAGGCTGCACTGTAATGGATCAATGACTTTTATTATTTTATGTTATACGAACTATCATTGTAAAGTCCTGTAGCTGACAATGGACAAGAGTTGGATGCATGCCGCCAGATATACGTCTTCTTATGTGGATGGAGTTAATAAGTTTATACAGTTTGTTGAATCACATATGGGTAAGGAGTGCAATGTTTGATGCCCATGTGTGCGCTGTTTGAACTTAATATTTGAAGACCAACAAATAGTGAAAGATCATATTATGCTTCGGGGGATGGATCCAGGTTACATCACATGGTTTTATCATGGTGAATCAAATGCAAGTTATCGAGGGAGTACACATACTAATGAGGATGTTGAAATTGACGATGAGCCTTTGTATAAATATGGGACAGACGATGAAGACGATGGTGTTGATGACATGTTGCTGGACCTCGGCAAGCAATACGATTGAGAAGACAATGTTGGTGGTCTTCCGGCATATCTCGAGGAGCTGATGAATGGTTCCAAGATGGAACTATACCCTGGATGTAAGAAGATTTTGAAGACATCTTTTATTATACAATTGCTCCACTTGAAAGTGTATAATAAGTTGAGTAATAAAACCGTCGATATGCTTTTCGCTTGATGAAATCCTCTTTTCCGGATGGTGAGACACTTACAAGTACGTATTATGAAGCTAAAAAAATATTTGCGCGAGCTGGGATTGGGATATGAATGCATTCACGCATGAAAATATGACTGGGCTTTATTTTGGAAAGAGAATGAAAATTTGGAGGCGTGCCCTGTTTGTCAGACTTCTCGATGGAAACTCAACGATGGTGTGGGGAAGAGGTTAACGCACAAGATTTGAAGATATATTACATTGAAACCAAGGCTCCAATGCCTTTTCATGCCCATAAAACATAAAAAAAAAGATGGTGTGGCACACAAAAAAATGAGTTGATGATGAATATATGAGGCAACCAGCAGATTCTGCAGCATGGAAACACTTCGATAAAGAGTATTCCTGGTTCGCAAACGATCCTAGAAATGTTAGACTAGCTTTAGCTATAGATTATTTTAATCCATTTGGAAACATGAGCACCATGTACAACATGTGTCCAGTCATTCTAGCCCCGTTGAATCTTCCCCCTTGTGATTGCATGAAAGATCTGTTCCTTTTCTTGTCTTTGCTAATTCCGGGCAAGAATTCACCTGGGAAAGATATTGATGTTTACTTGCGGCCATTAATCGAAGAGTTGAAAAAATTGTTCGTTGAGGGGGCAGAGACCTTTGACGTTTCTTCAAAAAAAAAAACTTTTCAATTGCGTGCTTCGATTTTATGGACAATAAATGACTTTCCAGCATATGGCGACCAGTCCGGGTGGAGTACTAAAGGGTACATGGCATGTCCAGTTTGTAATGACCAAACCTATTCCGTGCGACTACGTAGCAAGATAGCTTACATAGGACATCGTCGTGAATTACTGAAAGATCACGCGTGGAGGAAAAGTAAGAGGTTCAATGGTAAAAATGAAGACGGTGAAGCTCCTAGAGGTTTAACCGGGAAGGATGTGTTAGTGCAGCTGGAGAGACTGCAAAGTCTAATACCAGGGAAGCATGGAAACACCAAGAAAAGGAAGCGGGAACCCGAGGAGTCAAATTGGACAAGGCGTAGAATTTTTTTTCGATTTTCCTTATTGGAGTAAGTTGAAATTACGGAATAATTTAGATGTAATGCATATAGAGAAAAATATATGTGAGAGTATATTAGGAACCTTGATGAGTGTAGATTGGAAAACAAAAGATACGATGAAGGCGAGGCTAGATTTAGAGGACATGCAAATTCGTGAGGAGTTGCACTTAGTCAGGCGAACTAATGGAACATGTGTGATGCCAGCTGCTTGTTATGTTATGTCAAAGAAAGTGAGACAAGACTTGTGTGACTTTATAAAGTCTATTAAATTTCCGGATGGGTATGCTTCCAATATCTCTCGTTGTGTTAGTTCAAGCGACCACAAGTTATCTTGGTTGAAAACTCATGACTGTCACGTACTTTTACAACGAATACTTCCTTTCGGGATTTGAGGATCCTTAAATAAAGAAGTGCGTGAGGTACTGACCGAGTTAGGTCATTTTTTTCAACACCTGTGCTGCAAGAAGTTGAAAAGAAGTGAATTGGAGAAAATGAGGGAAGATATTTGCTTGATTTTGTATAAACTTGAAAAAATATATCTTCCAGCTTTCTTCGATGTCATGGTTCATATGCCTATTCATTTACTGGATGAGGCATTGCTTGGTGGCCCAGTTTAATTCAGGTGGATGTATCCCATTGAACGGTAATAATATTAAATTACGAACTTTTAATTGCATCTGAAATTATATTTCTACCATGCCGATTATTATATATATTTTTCATTGGTTTTAAAAAAATTGTAATTGAATCAAACTTTATATTTGTCATCATGCTGACTTTTTTTTCGATAGATTTCTATGTGGCTTGAAGCAGAGTGTGCGCAATAAAGCTCATCCTGAAGGATCAGTGGCCGAAGCATACATCGCAAAAGAGTGTTTAACATTTTGCTCGATGTACTTACAGGGAATGGAAATTAGATTTAACCGAGATGAGCGGAATAGTGATAAAAAAATGGATGATAGTCTATCAATATTATCACAAAAATACCACCATTTCGGAGCAACAAAACTTGTAGATTTATCTGAGGAAGAGTTCAATGCTCTACAGTTGTTTGTCTTCCAAAATTGCGAAGAGGTTGCACCATTTTTGGAGTAACTATTGTATAAGTTTTTTTACACATTCTAATTAATTTTAATTATTTACTAAATATGAATTACCTTTTTATCTTGATTGTAGAAAGCACAAGGAAGATATTTTGTTGGGAAATTATACGGATTTAGTTCAGGAACATAAAGAGATATTTCCGGCATGGTTCAAAAAACATGTAATGTTATATTTAATAAGCGTATGGATTAATTTTTGTTATTCTTGTATTACAGATGACTAAGTTATATGGAGAGGAACCATCACAGGTAAATGAATCTTTATATTCACTCGCATGTGCACCTCAGAAGTGTGTAACAAAGTTTTCTGGTTGCATCGTGAACGGGGTAAGATTTTTAATTAAACAATGCGATAGCCGTCGGAAAACTCAAAACAGTGGGGTTGTAGTGGAGGGTAACCATGGAGATGACATCATTGATTTTTATGGGGTTTTAAAGGATATTATTCAGCTAGATTATGTCAAAGATAGGCAGCTTGTTTTATTCAAACGTGATTGGTTTGATCTTGGAAGAAAAAAGGAACAAGGATACAAAAAGACGAAAGTATAGTAAGTGTTCGAGTTGCTAGAAAATGGTACGAAGACGACTCTTAGATATTAGCTGACCAAGCAAGGCAAGTTTTCTACACTAATGATCCTAAATTTTGACATGATTGGCGTGTTGTGATACCATTCCAGCATAGGCATGTTTATGATGTTACGGAGATGCACGATGAAGAAATGGATGTCGATGATGTTTTGTCTATGGAAAATGTTGTATATCAAGAGAATGATACAAACAATCCACTTGAAGTAAATCTCAGTGAAATACATTTATTAAACAGGGATGACGTGGACGTGGAGGTCATTGACGGGCTAATTACTGCAAGGTAATCTGAAGTTGTTGAGGTACCAAACTTAGATAATGTTGATGAGTTAGATGACACGTTACTTGACTATTGCACTAGCGATGAAGATTCTCAAAAAAATGACGACTCTGATAATGAGACAGACGCATACAGTGATGATGATAATCGAGAAGATTGGTGAGGTATAAATTTATATTTTTTTTCTTAATCTCACGTGATTATTTTGGTACAAAAGATTACTATGTGTTTGGCCTGTTCTTCAATTTTTTTTCTTAATCTCACTTGTTTAGCATGTTCTTCATTTTGTGTATGTGTTTGTTTTGGAAGCAAATTTTTGTATGTGAAATGAATCTCTGCTTTGTTTTCTAATCTTGATGTTATTTGCAATTTTGGCAGAAATATGTTATGTGGGTGAAGACGTATTGGTTGAAATTTATCATGTTGCGAGGTCTTATGATTATTTATTAGGTCAAATTTGATCTGACTGTTTCTCCCTTGGACTTGCGGTGGATTGTGTGGGTAAAGCTCGTTTCTCTCTTCGGAGTTTAGTGTCGCTCGAGGATTTGTCTCTTACCCTGAAATAAACGATTTAGTGTTGACGGATGGATTTTTATCTCGTGGAGGGAACGAATACTTTCAGGAATCTATCTAGTTAAATATTAGTGTTATATTCTTAGCAACTATTAGATTTTGGATGAGATAATTACATACACGACTTTTATATTTCTTTTGACATTTTCAATTTAATGAAAAGGAATGATGGGTTGTTATCAATAGCTTGTGTTCTTATGCAGACGCATAATAACATGGTTCATGGAGAGATCTAGAAATGTCAAACCTTTGATTTGGCACAATGGCATAGGTATTGGACCATTATCATATGTTTCTGACCAAATTGAAATAATACAGAAGAGGTATATGGCCAATGTTTCTAGGAAGATGGTTTGTGAACATGCCAAATTGAAAACCGTATACTGTTGCATGATTTTGTGGCTTTAATTACGTGTACTGTAGCATGATTATAATTTCTGGCAAAATTGAAATAATACAAAAGAGGTATATGGCCAATGTTGCTAGGAAGATGATTTGTGATCATGCCAAATTAAAAATCGTGCACTGTTGCATGATTATGTGGCTTTAACTATGTGTACTGTTGCATGATTATTTTGCAAATAGTGCATTTTGTAACAAGGATCGTAGTTCGGATATTTATATACTTACAATTATTTTTAAAACTTTTTCTTTACATGGCTAGTCTTGATAATTAAAATTAATCAATTGTCCAATTATCATATATGCAGTTTTCATTCTACAACATTATTTTAATTAAAGTATTTCTTTAACATTAGATTTTTTTTTTTTATATTATTGATTACTTCAAATATTATACAATATATATTAATTAAAATTAATTACTATTACATTCACAAAAAATAATGAGAAATATGATGCTTTTAATAACACAAATATGCAGTGATACCAAATATCATCTAATTATTATCAAATTGTTATCGGAAGAGTCTCCTAAATCTGGTCTGAATTTGTAACAAAAATAAAATTACTATGACAAATTCATGTTTGACGTCAAAATAGAATTCTTTCTTGTCAAAATAATATTGTCGCCATTCTTCTAGAACTGATGACAAATTGTAGCGTTTTCATGAAAAGAAACTTATTGTGACACCAAATATCGTCACCGTTATTTAAGGGGACATTAGTGACAAAATTAATTCTGTCACAACTAGAAATTTATCGTGACACCCAATTCTCGTCACATTTTATTATATATTTGTCATCAAAAAATTGTGACAAAATACATTTAAACGTCATCAAATATAAGTATTCATGACGAAATCGGTGAACAACTGAGACAACAATAAATGTTGTCATAGAAGGGTGTTATTCTACGACAAAATTAAAAAACATCACTATTGATTAACACTATGACAATTTTTTATGCATGGAAAAACAATCGTCACTCAAGGGTCCGAGAATTGCAGATTCTATTTCCGGAATCTCAAAAAGGGTCCCCGCCAGAGAAAGCTAAAAATGTCTCAGCCCCAAGGCTGAGAGAGGTATGACATTCTTGCGCATTCCTTTCATTGCCCACTAGAATACACGACACGCTTAAATGACTTAAGCATCGAAGAGGTTTCCACCGGAAATCTCCCGGTGGTCCTTTCTAACGCATTTTTGGGTGCAGGTCAGGTTTATTTCCAGGAAGGTCGGAGTACTTGCGAAGGGGAGTATTTTGGTTAGGTTTAGTTATTTTCAGGGTGAAACAATTGGCGCCGTCTATGGGAAATTCTGCCGAGCTAAGACGTGAGTAGAAGACATGGCATCAGATGGGCTTCAATGGGCGGAACACCGTCCTCCGCCATGCCAAGGGACACGCCTGAAACATCAAGGCCATCGGCAACGGCTAGGCCAGGCACAACTCAATCCCCCCAGGGAGAAACGCACGCCGAAGGATCGCTGAACAATTCCCTTCTGAGACAATTATCAGATCTTATCGGAAAAGCGGTGGAGGTGGCCGAGGAGAAGAAGTTTGCTGAACTTTCGACACCGTCCCTCAAGGAAGGCCGGACGCAGGAGATGGAGCCACCGCGTACAACCCGACGAACAATCAGATCTCCACCTCAAGGAGATGAAGAAAGCTTTTCTTCTTCAGAAAGAGAAACTTCAAGCAAAACTAATCAAGATCTCACTGAGCAAATGTAAAATCTGCAGAAGGAAGTCAGCAAAGTGAAGCGGAAAATGGCTGGAACGAAGGTAGGTCAGGCGCGACGAAGCACTCCGTTCATGGAGAGGAGGTCATGAGGGATGATCTCCCAGCTTCATACCGCTACATGGGATTTGAATATAATGGAACGACTGATCCATGGGATCACCTGAGACGATTCAAGATTGTGGCTACTTTGCAAAAATTTTCTGATGCATTCAAGTGGCGGGTTTTTCCTACGACGTTCACAAAATCAGCTCATCTCTGGTTCAGTCAGCTTCCCCTTCGCTCCATTAGCAATTTTTATGAGTTCAGCTCTGCTTTCTTACACCAGTTTACCAGCTGTAGAAAGTACCAAAAAATGTCGTTGGAGTTATTTAGTTTGAAATCCCGTCGGCTTCTTAGGAGATACTGATGAATGCACTGGCGCAAGGGCTCAAGAGAGGCGAGCTCTTCCAGTCATTAGTGGTAAAACAACCCCAGAAATTTGGAGAGCTCCTGGAAAGAGCGGATAAATATATCTATTTAGTGAAGGCTTTGAAGCTAAAGTATGAAGGGGAGAGAAGGCGGGAGCGACCTGATAAAGAGGACAGGATGACCACGAAAAAGCCCAGGAAAGACCTTGTAGGAGGATGTCCCTGATTTGAACGATACACGCCCCTGGCTTCACCCCATAGAGAAATTTTATAGGCAATGGAGTGGCATCCTGATCTCAAATGGCCCAGGACTTATTCCCAAAAGCCTCGAAAGGAGAAGTCCGACCGGTTCTGCCGGAACTATAATGAGTATGGTCATCACACGGATGAGTGCACTCATCTGAAGGATGAGATCGAATGGATGGTGCAGGCAGGGAACCTCAAGGAGCTTGTGCGAACAAAAAGAGAAGATCCCAGATCTGGCTCTTATAGGACTGATCAAACCCAGACCAGGCAAAAATGAAATAGTACCCAGGCAAATGTGCCCAGGGGAATCCAAACTCAAAAAGTGTGCGGCGAGATATTAAAGATAACAGGAGGCGAATGGGATGAGCATTATAAACGAACGAAAATAGCTATTTCCGAACTATTGTAAAGGACTTGGTCAGGAAATCACGTGAGATGGGTCAGATAAACCCAAGCTAGAGCATATGTTTTGGATCAGAGGATGAGAATGGCATCTTGGCTCCTCACATGGACGCCCTGGTCATAACGGCTACTATCGCCAATTACAATGTGACGAGTATTTGTTGATACAGGGAGCTCGGGTGATATTTTGTTCTATGATTGCTATCAAAAGTTAAAGCCAGATGTGAAAATGGAAGAGGTCACAACTTTTTTAGTAGGATTTGCAGGTGGGGCTCTGAAGGCGATAGAGGAAGTGAAGCTTTTGGTAACGTTGGGAGAAGAGACGTTTAAATTAACTAAGACGGTGTGATTCCTGGTAGTGGATGCACCATCCTCATACAATGTTATGTTGGGACGGCCATCCCTGAGCAAGCATATGAAGTTTTACTCCACAGTCTATAGATTTTCGGGATCTAAATCATGACTGCCCTAAGGACCATTACCTGTTGCCAAGCATAGACCAAATTGTTTACTCCATGCCTGGTTGTGAACTGCTAAGCATGATGGACGCCTCGCAAGGGTATCATCAGATAAGGCTAGCTGAGGAAAACTGGAAGCGGGTTAGTTTTATAACCCCAAAGGGGACCTATTGCTATGTGGTCATGCCGTTTGGGCTCAAGAATGCGGGCGTCACATATCAACAATTGGTGGATAAGATATTTAAGGCTCATCTGGGACGGAACATGGAGGTGTACGTCGACGACATGTTAGTCAAGAGTGCGAAGGCAGTCTCGCATGTGGATGACCTAAAGGAAACTTTTGACACCTTGAGAAGATGCAGGATGAAGCTCAACCCTAAGAAGTGCGCGTTTGGGGTAAGAGCTTAGAAGTTCCTGGGGTATATGGTTACAAGAAAGTGAATAGAGGCCAACCTAGACAAGGTAAGAGCCATTATGGACATGCATCCCCCGAGGAATGTCAAGGAAATGTAGTGCTTGGCGGGACGAATTAACGCTCTGAGCAGGTTCGTATCACGCTCAGCTGAGAAAAGCCTACCATTCTTCCAGGCCTTACATAAGAAAGCTCAGTTTCAGTGGAGAGAAGAGTGTCAGGAGGCATTTCAAATGTTGAAGGAGCACATAGCCAACATGTCGCTGCTCAATAAACAAGTTCAAGGTGAACCTTTAATCCTATACTTATCTCTCGGGTAGCAGGCTGTGAGCACGGTCTTGCTCAGAGAGGAAGGCAAAATTCAAAGGCCGGTATATTATTGGAGCAAGGTGCTGCATGATGCTGAAATTCGATATGTGGATGTGGAGCGAGCAAAGCTAGCCCTGGTCGGGACGGCGCGTAAGTTGCGCCCTTATTTTCACTACTACAAAAACAGCTTTCTAAGGCTGTTATGGCAATAAACGCCATTAAAAAGGTCTTTTTACGACGGTTTTCACAAAAACCGACGTTAAAATTGGATATCAACTGATTTTAACAGCGGTTTTGTAAGAACCGCAGTAAAAGTGATATAATCTACGACGGTTAATTAAAACCACCTTAAAAACTCAGATATTCCACGGCAGTTTTTTAGGAACCGCCGTAAGAACTGGAGGCTAGCTTATTCTAACGGCGGTTTTTAAATAACCGCCATAAAATCCACATAGTCTACGACATTTTTTAAAAATAGCCGTTAAATCTACTTTTTCACGGCAGTTATTATAGAACCTCCGTAGAATGTATTAAATTTCATTCGTATTTTTATCCCAAACACATAACCCTCCACACTTAGCCATTTCATTCGTATTTTTCCCCAAAATTGCATTGAACAAGAACACGGCTTTTCTACCCGTTTTTTCCCCAAAATTGCATTGAACAAGAAGCATTCCCAAATACTCTCAAAAGCATTCTAGGAATAAAATGAATTCATTCCCAAATTTTATCCCCAAAATTTCATAGATTTGGTTCCCCAAAATACGCTCAGAAGCATTCACGAAGAACATTCGGCCGTCGATGATTCCAACCCGTAGCGGCGCGCTGTTGCTTCTCTCCCATTTTTGTCAGAGTCAGCCATATTTTCGTCTCCAATGGCGTAACTCAGCCTCGTGTAAGCTTCCATTTTTGAATTTCTTCTCAATTAGTGATTAACTTTAGGGATTTGAAAATTGATATTGGTTTTTAATTAGGGCTTTCGGACTTGATCTCAATTGTGAATTGACAAACTTGGGCACCCACTTTGCTGTTGTTCCTGTTTTTCCAGACATCACGGCCAACGAGTTCAAGAGTCTGAGTTACAATAGACTCGTGTAAGCTTTCACAAACTTGGGAACCCACTTTGCTGCTGTTCCATAAAGTTTCAATAGAAATCGCTTCTTGTTTGGATTGAAAAGTTGGGTTTCCTTTTCCCCGTTAAAAAATGCAACTTTATGGTAATTAGGTGATCCAGGGTAATGTATAGTTACATTTTATCTATTTACACCTTTTGTTTTCCTTTTTTCCTTTTTTTTTTTTCTGTTCTTCGGGTTGGTTTTAAGTTTGGGTGCAGATGAGGAGATACTTTTTGTTTGCTGTTTAGTTTGGGTCACAAATGACTTGATATTTGTGAGAGCTAGCAAAAAATAGCGTATTAGTTAGAAGATTTTATGTGGCTTCATATTATTATACTACTAGACATAGTAATAGATTTTGTGAGAGATGGTAAAAATAGAGTATTAGTATTAGACTGGATATTTGTGAGAGCTAGCAAAAAACAGAATATTAGTTAGAAGATTTTATGTGGCTTAGACATAGTAATAGATTTTATGAGAGCTGATAAAAATAGAGTATTAGTATTAGCTGAATAATGTGATTTTGATTGTTCTAGTTTTTGGTCTGACTTTGTTCACCTATTTTTGTAATTGGTTGCAGAATAGAGAGAAATGAATGTTTTATAGTTCGAAATAAAAAACGTGGATTATTAGGTTCTGATTTTTCTTCTGCCCAGACTTTTAGATCATTGCGGCATATAGTGGCTGCCATTGTATTTGACTATTTGTCATTTTCTTCAGAGGTACTTAGAAAGTTTTCTTTTACGGTTATTTGAAGAGAAAGAGAGTGTTAAAGAAGAGCACATTAATGATATTATGTAGCCTATCTTATATACACTAATACAGTATATTATAGGAACTAAAATTATTTGTATGTTCAAATATTTCATCTTACCAAATGAATGTTAAAAATAGAAGAAAAAAAAGAAAAAGCAAGTTGCCTAATTAGCTAGCTATAGATGGTTTATATTTAATTTTGTAATTAAGAGATGCCATGCAAGTTTTGGTTTCCTTGCAAGAAATTGCCAAGATATTTTGACTGTGTATGCAGACATATTATGTAATTTGACTTTACTTAGAAGACTTAAAGTATGCTGAAACCATTTGAAATGGATTGTTAGGTATAAAAACTCATTGTTTCATATATATATATATGGTTGGTTTCAAATGAGAACCCGTCATTATATGTGAACCTAGGGACTCATCTTGACCATTAGATTTGATAATCTTGATGGTTGAGATCATGACATGTCAGCATGG
>BMAC01000227.1:22325-39594 GCA_014905375.1 Phtheirospermum japonicum | reverse complement strand
GTGTTAAAGAAGAGCACATTAATGATATTATGTAGCCTATCTTATATACACTAATACAGTATATTATAGGAACTAAAATTATTTGTATGTTCAAATATTTCATCTTACCAAATGAATGTTAAAAATAGAAGAAAAAAAAGAAAAAGCAAGTTGCCTAATTAGCTAGCTATAGATGGTTTATATTTAATTTTGTAATTAAGAGATGCCATGCAAGTTTTGGTTTCCTTGCAAGAAATTGCCAAGATATTTTGACTGTGTATGCAGACATATTATGTAATTTGACTTTACTTAGAAGACTTAAAGTATGTTGAAACCATTTGAAATGAAGTGTTAGGTATAAAAACTCATTGTCTCATATATATATATATATATATATATATATATATATATATATATATATATATATATATATATATATATATATATATATATATATATATATGCGCGCCTGTGCTATTTGTTTTATGAACTTTGGAACAAGTCATGCTTTTAGAAACTCATTTTTAAAAAATTACAAATACATGGTTTTGAATTTCATTTATTATATTTTTAGAAGCACAACTTATTTAATTTTGTAGCTCAAGGAAAAATTAGAGAGAGAGGTGAAGTATTCACTATTCATTATTCAGTATTATTCCAAGGAAAAATCTAGGGTAATGTATAGTAATTTTTGCCATTGTTTTAATAATTGCTTGATTGATCATCATCAGCTTTAACTATGTCAACTGCTCTTTCTGTTTTGGGTTAATTAGAAAAAACACCCTTAAGGTTTAGCTTAATCACAAATAAATCCATTTATCTTTCGAAATTGCAAAATCCATTTATCACAGAAAACCCTTTTCGAATCAGAATCATGAAAATTAAATATATCACTTTCAAAATCTAAATGTGAAGGGAAAAAAAAGAAGAAAAACCCGGTTCTTGAATTTGGAACCGATTTAGCGCATTTTATTTTTCTAGATACTATATATTCTCTGATTTTATACTTGCGATTTAAAAGTTAAAAATACAAGATAAGTGAAATTCCCGTGAGCGACTAGAATGTAGGAGTATTGTATAGATATGAGCAGATGACAGCCATTGGTTTTAAATGCACACGGCATGTTTCTGCTACAAGGTGGTGGGGCTCGGTGGGTATCTATCTGCTTCGATGCACTGCTTTTACAAAAAGCATGTGCATTTAGGCCAACCTTTAATAAACTTGCCATTGCGGCCCATGCCCGCATTTTTGGTGATTAAGATCTCTTGCTCCAAAAAATATATAGTATATATGATTTGAGATGTTAGGCATCACATGAGGTCGTTTATTTCATTTCATACTCTTTCTTGTATTTCATGAAATATATTAAATGGATGTTACATGTAGTTAAACTGAGTATTGAAATTCACGAGATGAAATAGAGAATGACATTGAGATTCAAACCGGTCAAATTTAAAAATTAAAAAGCTGACAATCACTTCTTTTCTTTTTTTTTTTTTTTTTTGAATACCTGCTCAGCAAAAGGTGTTGGTGGAGTGATGCGGAGAGTCTCTAGAAGTTTCTCATATGTGAGTTTGTTGGGCTCATAAACGAACATCCCATCATTGAAGTACAAGGGAGGGGGTGATCCCATGTGGGCAGGCCACGTCACCTTTTCAGGGCATTGGCGACAGTAGCCAACAGAATACAGGGCAATTAGTTGTAAGTTTCTTGCTCATTCTTTTTGTTTTCCATGATTGTAGATTTTCAAGGTTGATGGGCCAGGAATAGTTCAGACCTGGTGCGGGTAGACCTGATCTGGCAAATTGATAGGAAAAACATGGTTAGACTAGAAGTGACCCGTAATTTTAGTTAGGTCTTCCTCGCAAGGCAAGACCTGATTTCCTTCTTGGAAAAGAGAAGGTTGGATTGACTTCCAGAGGAAACGCCTAAAAGCCATCAGAAGGTTGGCTCGAGATGAGTCAGGACTGTAAGCCTAAATCAAAGTGATCAAAAGGACGCGTGGTCAGGCTAGTCTTGAAGAAAGAGCCGATTAAAATCTTTTAGGCCGAGCTGGTGAAGATAGCAAAGGTTTGAGAACTTTCTGGCCGGACAGGGATGACCTGGAAGATGACCTCTAGAGAATTAAGCTGAGGTAGAATTGGCACCAGAGCTGTCGACAGAAAAAGAGAATAGGATCAGGACAGACCTGACTTTCTGATCCCAACCAAGGAGACAAGTGGGACCACTTGTCAGAATCGGTTGCGTAACAATCCTTGATTCGGGGCATGTGCCCGTGGGATCCCGGCTGGGGTCCCCGCTAGAAGAATACTATAAATATATCAGCCCCAAGGCTGAGAGAGGTATGCCATTTTTTTTGCATTCGTCCTTTGCTTGCTAAGAGAAACCTCATACGCTTTACTGACTTAAGCATCAGAGAGGTTTCCACCGAAAAACCACTGGTGGTCCTTTCTAACGTGTTTCTGTACGCAGGTCAATAAGGTGTTCAAGGTTTTAGGCGTTGTTCTTGACGTCGGTAATATTTTGGGTCGAAATAATTGGAGTCGTCCGTGGGAACTCGATCAAGCTAAGACGTGAGACTTTTCAATAGCTTCAGATGGTTTGAGACATAACTTGGTAGGAGAGATCGGCGGAACCCCCAGTCCCGCTGTGCCATGGGGTATGCCCAGGTCGGTAGAGACGTCGACGATGGGACCGGAAGGTACAGCGCCATCGGCAGCGGCTGCGCAGGGCACCGCACCACCCCTACTTTGTACATCTGCGCCAGCTGCTGGTGGTTCATTCAACGAATCCTTCCTCATGAAGCTCTTGGAGCTCATTGGTAAAGCCGTGGAGACGGTAGTGGAAAAGAAGTTTGCAGAGATGTCGACGCCGCCATCCAACACACCACCGGCAAGAACTGTCCCGGTGACGGAAGCTGAGCCACTGCGAGGCCAGCGCACAGAGCGGACTCCTCTGCAGAGCAGAGAGGAACACTTCTATACTTCTAATGATGAGACATCAAGCCAGGCTCGTCCAGGCCTGGCTGAGCAGATGCAGAGCCTCCAGAAAGAAGTGCGGGACTTTAGGAAGAAGTTGATGGGTGCAGGCGCGGTTCCGGCGCGGCGCGGCACTCCATTTATGGAGGAGTTCATGCACGACAACGTGCCAGCTTCTTATCGATCCTTAGGTTTCGAATATAACAGGATGACGGATCCAGCGGAACACCTTAGTCGCTTTGAGATAGCGGCGGCGTTACACAAATTCTACGATTCCGTCATGTGCTGGGTCTTCCCGATGACTTTCACCAAGTCGGCACAGCTCTGGTTTAGCCAGTTGCCTCCTCGATCCATTAGAAATTTTGATGAATTCAGCTCGGCCTTTCTGCACCAGTTTATGAGCTGCAGAAAATACCAGAAGATGCCGCTTGAGCTGTTTAGCTTAAAACAGAAGGAAGGTGAGAGCCTATGCGCTTATATCAATTGCTTCACTACTGCAAGACTCGAGGTGTCGTCTGTGTCTAAAGAGCTGTTGGTGAATGCTCTGGCGCAAGGCCTCCGAAGGGGCGAATTTTTTCAATCGCTGGTAGTGAAACAAGCTCTGAAATTTAGAGAGCTCTTGGAGAGAGCGGAAAATTATATCCATTTGGAAGAAGCTTTGAAAATCAAGGAAGAAGGGGAAAAAAACGGGAGAGGTACGATAGAGACGAAAGGACAGCGGTGAAAAAGCCAAGGCCAGATCTGTCTGGGGGGAGACCTCGTTTTGACAGATATACCCCTTTGGCGCCGCCTCAGGGTGAAATCCTGCAAGCAATAAAGAGGCACCCAGAGCTCAAATGGCCCAAGACGTACTCACAAAAGCCCAGGAAGGAAAGATCGGACCGATTCTATCGTTTCCATAACGAATATGGGCACAGTACCGATGAGTGTACGCATTTAAAAGATGAGTTGGAGAGAATGGTTCAGGCAGGGCACCTGAAAGAGTACGTACGCAGGAGAGGAAGCCAGATCTAGTCGTAGCGGCTACGATCGTGCTCCACAAAATAAATGAGATCAGGATAGGGGGCGTCCTGAAGGAAGAAGAACTGACCAAGACCAGGTCATCCATGGAGAAATCCAGATGATTACTGGCGGAGAACTGGAAGAGAATTCTAAGCGGACGGAACATAGTTTTGTCTGGGCTGCGAAAGATCTGGTTAGGAAGTCACGAGAAGTCGGGCAAATGGCGTCTATGCCAAATATCTGCTTTGGGTCAGAGGATGGTGATGGTATCCTAGCTCCCCACATGGACGCCTTAGTTATAACGGCTACTATCGCCAATTATAACGTGAGACGAATCTTCGTGGATACAGGGAGCTCTGCTGATATTTTATTCTTTGATTGATTTAAACAGTTGAAGATGGATGTAGAGTTGGAGGAGGTAACCACCTCCTTAGTCGGGTTTGTAGGGGGAGCCCTGAAACCCTTAGGAACGGTCAGGCTCCTCGTGACGTTGGAAGAAGAGCCGTATAGGGTGACTAGAACGGTGCGTTTCCTGGTGGTAGATGCGCCATCTTCTTATAATGTCATGCTTGTCCGACCTTTTGTGAGCCAGTTCCAGGCTGTTATCTCGGTTTTCCACATGAAGATGAAATTCCCTACGGAGGACGGAACAGGCGAGGTGAGAGGTGATCAATATGCGTCACGAAAAACGTACGTTGAATGCATCAGAAGGAACAGTGAGGAGGAAAGGAAGAGTAAAAAGGCTCGGGTAGAGCAGCCAAGACAAGACCTGGCTAGTAGAGAGGAAGGGCTGATGTTAGTAGAGGTTATCCCAGGAGATGAGAGTAGAGTCCTTCCTGTAGGAACAACGCTCAGCCCAGAGGTCTTGACAGACCTGGTGACTCTGTTGAGAGATAGTACAGATGTGTTCGCCTGGTCTCCCCAGGATCTAGTTGGGATTGACCCAGAGGTGACAGAGCATCGCCTTAACATCAGCCCAGACATGAAGCCAGTAAAGCAAAAGAAACGGAACTTTGGGCCTGAGAAGGAGGTCATAATTGAGGCCGAAGTGGAGAAATTGTTAAAATCCAAACATATCCAGGAGATACAATTCCCTGAATGGCTTTCCAATGCTGTACTGGTTCCTAAAACCCAAGAAGATTGGCGAATGTGTATCAATTTCCGGGATCTCAATCGTGCCTGCCCGAAGGACCACTACCCTCTGCCAAGTATTGATCAACTTGTCGATTCCACCTCTGTCTGCGAGCTCCTGAGTATGATGGATGCCGCACAGGGTTATCACCAGATCAGGTTGGCGAAAGAGGATTGGAAGCGAGTTAGCTTTATAACCCCGAAGGGGACATATTTCTATGTAATAATGCCGTTTGGGCTCAAGAATGCGGGAGCCACATACCAGATATTGGTAGACAAAATGTTTAAGGACCAGCTGGGGCGGAACATGGAGGTGTATGTGGATGACATGTTAGTCAAGAGCATTAAAGCAACCTCGCATGTGGAAGATCTGAAAGAAACATTTGGTACCTTGAGAAAGTACAAGATGAAGCTCAATCACAAGAAGTGCGCGTTTGGGGTAAGAGCTGGCAAATTTTTGGGATATATGGTCACGGAGAAAGGCATCGAGGCTAACCCAGAAAAGGTGAGGGCAATCATGGAGATGCAGGCGCCCAGAAACGTGAAGGAGATGCAATGCTTGGCAGGGCGTATCAATGCTCTAAGTAGGTTTGTATCCAGGTCTGCGGAAAAAAGCCTGCCGTTTTTTCAAGCCTTGCGTTAAAAGGCTCGATTTCAGTGGACAAGCAAATGTGAAGACGCCTTTCGAATGCTGAAGGAACACTTGGCTGGCATGACCTTGCTCACAAAGCCCCTTCAAGGAGAGCCCCTAATATTATACTTATCTGTGGGACAACAAGCAGTTAGCTCTATCTTGATTAGGGAGGAAGGTAAAATCCAGAGACCGGTCTACTTTTGGAGCAAGGTCTTGCATGATACGGAGGCTAGATATGTAGAGGTAGAGAGGGCGATGATGGCTCTGGTAGGAACTGCCCGCAAGCTACGACCATATTTCCTCTCTCACAGCATAATTATGCGAACCAACCTTCCACTAGGAATTATAATGGACAAACCAGAGGCGTCGGGAAGACTGGTCAAATGGATAATAGAGCTTAGTGAATTCGATGTTACATTCGAGACCAGAATATCAATCAAGGCCCAGGCATTGACTGATTTTATGCAAGAAATGACCAGCTCTTCCGATGGCAAGCAAGAGTGGACGATTTTCACGGATGGCTCTATCGGCAATCAGGGCTGCGGGGCGGGAATAGTCCTTATTGACCCAACAGGTGTGGCCACTGAATATGTCGTGCACCTAAATTATGTTGTGTCCAATAATGCGGCGGAGTATGAGGCCCTCCTTCGAGGATTTCAGATGGTGCGGGACTTGGGGGCAGAGCTTGTTTGCGTCAAGGTGGGTTCCCAGCTCGTCTTTAAACATATAAGCGGAGAATTTGAGACAAGGGAAGATAGCATGCAGAGGTATTTCGCTAAGTTCAAAGAGCTCTCCAGGGACATGAAATCCTTGACAGTCTTCCAAATCCCCAGAGAAGAAAATGGAAGAGCAGATTATTTGGCCAAGATTGCAAGCTCGGTTGTAGACTTTCAGGAAAGGACAATAACATTGTTGGGGGAAGACGCAGAGTTTGGTACAGAACAGATTTGTTCAGTACGTGAAGAAAATGACTGGCGCTCTCCTATCATTCATTGCTTACTTAGAAAAAGGAGAGCTGCCGGAGGACAAGAGAGAAGGAGCTAGAGTGAAAATCAGATCTGCTCGTTTTTGCCTGGTTAAAGGGGCTCTATTTCGACGTGGGTTTGGAAGACCCTTATTACGTTATCTGAGTTTGGAGGAAGGCACCCACGTCCTTAGAGAAATTCAAGAAGGCTGTTGCGGTAATCATATGGGGTCAAGGGCCCTGGCTAGCAAAGTATTAAGAGCTGGCTACTTTTGGCCATCGCTAAGAAGAGAGGCTGAGGTTTTCGTAAAAAAGTGCGAAAAATGCCAGAAGATGTCCCCTTTGATTCACCAACCAGCGGAAGAGCTGATGACAATGAGCTCCCCTTGTCTTTTTGCGAAATGGTGGATTGACCTGGTTGGACCATTCCCAATGGCCCCAGCTCCAAAAAGATTCCTAATTGTAGCCATAGACTATTTTAGCAAGTGGGTCGAGGCGGAAGCTCTTGAAAAAATAACGGAAGAGGCCGTGATGGGTTTCATCTGGAAGAATATTGTCTGTCATTTTGGTGTGCCAAGGGTGATGATATCAGACAATGGTACCCAATTCATGGGAGCCAAAATAAAAGCTTGGTGTGCCAAGATGAAAATTCAACAGCATTTCACATCCGTTTACCACCCACAAGCAAACGGCCAGGTCGAGGTGACTAATCGCATTCTTGTCCAAGGGCTCAAATCACGGTTGAAAAGATCTGGAGGAAAATGGGTAGAAGAGCTGAATGCGACACTTTGGTCATATCGCACGAAACCTAAAGAGAGTACTGGTGAAACCCCCTTCAGCCTAGTGTATGGCATGGACATCGTTGTTCCTGCAGAGATCAGCTTGGAAACTCATCGAGTGCAGAGTTATGATGAAACCCAGAATGACGCACTGATCCAAGATGCATTAGATCTAATTGAGGAGAAAAGAGATTGGGCAACGGTAAGAATGGAACACATGCGAGGGCGCATCAGAGCAGCCTACAATAGAACGGTTCGAGAGAGACGCTTCCAAGTGGGAGACCTGGTCCTCAGAAGAGCTGACCTGGGAAAGGTCAAAGGAAAGCTCGATGTTATGTGGCAAGGACCATTTCGGGTCACCCAAGTCTTGGCTGGACGAGCGTATAAACTAGAAGAGCTGGACGGGAACGAGATCCCCCGTGCTTGGAATGTTGCTAATTTGAGAAAATTTTATACGTAGTTGTAATTTTTGACGTTTATTTATCTTATTGAATAAAACTTGCAGGTCTTTCTTCATACATCAGATTAATTACGTGTCCATAACTAAGCCTGAATTGGCTAAAGGCGAATGCCCTCGATTTTTCCTGACCTGATCGTCAGTTTAAGCATGGATTGGCTAAGGGCGGATGCCCTCGATTTTTCCTGACCTGATTATCAATTTAATCCAGGAATGGCTAAGGGAAGATGCCCTCGATTTTCCTGACCTGATTGTCAGTTTAAGCCAGGATTGGCTATGGGTGGATGCCCTTGATTTCCTGACTTGATTTTTAATCTAACGCCAGGAATAACTAATAATAAATGCCGGGATGGGCTTAGAAAGTTTATCCATTTCATGCTCTAACTTGTTTAAACAGGTTCGCCAGGACAGCCTGCATTAGTGCCTGACTTGATCGTCAGTCCAAAGCTTGTGAAAGGCCTGCCCTGACTGATTGAATCCAAAGCTAGATCCGGCTAATATCAAGGACTTTAGAAGGTAAGTCCAAAAAACACAACCCGCATGCTCTGAAAAGAAAATATCGATCAAGAGAACAATTTTTCAAGAAAACGAATGCTCATCACGATATTCTGACAAAAATGAAAAATCGCATGATAAACGAAAAAAGCAATATTGGTCGCTGATTGAAGACTTCCTTTAGACGAGCAGAAATTCAAGCAAAATATATTTTCATTCATCAAGACTGGAAACATACAAATATAGTTTGCTCACACCTTCCAGGAAGGTCGGCAATTTTGATTACAAAATTACGGGGAAAAGAAAAGAAAATAATCACAGGTCTTCATCTGAGAGGAGATCTTTAGTCTGAGGCCAGAGCCCGGCGGACGCGCCAAAGCTCGCGCTCAGTCTCATGCAGGCGACGGCGGTATTTTTCAGAACGCTCAGCCAAGGTGTGATCTTCGCCGGCGGCGATGGTTAGGCTGTTCACTGACTCGCTCAAGTCATCCCTCTCCTCTTGCAGTTGGCGATTCAACTGGCGGAGCTCCGCCCACTCCTTCTTGTAGTAACATTTTTTCTGCCTCTTTCTTTCCAGAAGACGGTAGAGATAGCCTATTTTTTCCTTGAGCGAAATTAGCTCATCGGAAAGCTTAAATTTCTCGACGACTAAGGAAATGTTCTTCCGCTTCACTGTGTCTAGTTCTTCGAGAAGAGGAGAAGAAGCAATTACAGAATTGATGAGAGAATGATAAAAACAGACATCTATTTAAAGGAATGAAAGCGGGTACAAAAGGAATCAAAAGTACTAGGTTTTCTGGAAAACCAGAAAACCCTAGAAGTCCAAACGACATAACAAAACAAAGATACTTATTATTAATCAAGATATTTAATACAAGAGTTCAGATAAGCAAAAAACAGATCAGCCACGCAGGCTTCAACTACAGATCTGTTTTGACAGTAAAAGCAAAAATAGAGACAGAGGCAAGGCCATTTGGACGTCCTGAGCTGCGCTGACTCCTCTTCAGGCCTGCTCTTCGGCCTGGGGAACCTCAGTAAAATCCCTCGCGAACTGGGTAGACTCTTGTAAATCACCCAGGTTGTCAAAAGTTGGAGAACTGGCCACCACCATTGCCAACGATTGTTCGGGGGGAGGAGAGGAAGTCGAGGAGGAAGAGCAGAAGGTCTGGCGGATGTGGTCAGCAAAGGCCGAGTCATCCAGCAAATACAGGCGGTCGTCCTCAGTAGCGTAAGAGAAGGACGTGGGCTCAGATGCGCCTGTGATGGCAGCAGACCTGTCATAAGGTAAAGTGGGGTTTTCGGCCACCCACTTAGCATGAGCATCTAGGCCCAAGGAGAAGAAGGCCTTGGCCTTGGGAACCAGGAGGTCATATAGCTCAACCGACCCCAGGAAAGCTCACCGTGTGGTGGCCCGGGTCAGCTGAATCAAGCGCAGGCCTTCCTCGGATTTTAGGAATTCGAGCCTCCCTTCTGCTTGCCCCTCGGTGCGGCCCTTGGCTTCCCCGTCGGCCTCACCTTTCGCTCTGGCTTCCCTGACCTTGTCCTTGAGTTTTCTGATCTCTTCCTCGTGAAGAATGGCCTGGGCATGGCGCCTACCCTCGGATTCCTGTGACGCGCGCAGCGCAGCTTTGGTTTTATCCAATTCTCCTTTAAGAAGCTCTATCTCCTCGTCTTTCTTAGTCCGCAAGTCCTGCTTTTGCTTCTTCATAACTTCAACTTCTTTCTTCAGATCTTCCTGCAGCAGAGAACCGCGAGCCCGGGCCAATAGGGATGCCCTAAGTACCACCGCCTAAGAATAAAAGAAAGGGATGAGCATAAATTTAGGCAAGAAAAAGGTACGACGAAGTGTAAAGACCTCACCTGTGCCTCTGCCTGGCAGAAGGTCTCCACCAGCTCCGAGTCGGACATTTTGTCCACGAAGCGGTGATCATCCGCAGGGGCTAGTCCCATCATGTATTGCCTTGCCACCTCCCCTGGGCAATTCTAGATAGACCTGTTAAAGAAGGCCTGATTGGGATAAGGAGGAACTTGAGGCACCACCGCGGGGGGGTCTTGAGGGATGACCTGAGGATCAGTTCATCTGCGCTTATGCGTATTGAGCTGCTGCTCCTCCTCAGGACTCCCTGAAGATAGAGTTGTTATGTTCAGGGCTGCTGACTCACGGGTAATTCCTCCCACCAGTTCTGGATTCCTCCGCACGGTACTAGAAGGAACGCGGGAGGATGGAGCCACCGGGACCTACCCTTGGGGTTGAGTCGAAGGAGGGGTTGCAAGGGTGACCTCATCCGATGTAGGGGAAGCTCTAGAAGACTCTCCGAGGGGGCTCTTTCGGCCTTCCCCTGCAGCTTTCTTTGCCTTGGCCTGAAGGCGTGCCTGCAACATGTTTTCTGAAGAAAGAGAAGAGGGAAAGTTAAAAGTTATAAATAAATAAACAACTACAATTGGTGACAGGGGATGAGCTGATGACGCAAGAATATACCAATATTAGGCGGCAGAGGTCCGCCTTGTTGTTGAGTGATAAAGAAGGAAATAAGATCGGGTTTGAGGATGGTTGTTATGTTCAGAGGGGTGGCGTTAAGGGCAGCAATCTTTTTGGCTATATGAGGTGGTCTGTCACCCCGGGATAGTGGTGCCAGTGCTGGCAAAACATTTACAGGGGTAGTAGATAAACCCCAATCTCCAGAGCACTGGACGTAGAAGAACTTCTTTCTCCAGGCCTTGTGAGAGGTAGGCAGACCTGTTAAGAAATGTATGTCTGGTCTGGCGGAAAGGTAGAAAAACCCAAAAGCACTCTTGGCTAAGAATAAGGAATTAAAAAGTTGGGCCGTGGGATTTATCCCAGAATATTGGGCCGCTAAATGAAAGGCCACCATTACTCGGAAGGCGTTGGGCAGGAATTGATGTACCGGAATCTGGTACATCCGGGAAACGGCCAAAATGAAAGGGTGAACGGGAAGGCTCAGACCAGCGTGGAACTGGTCTACATAGAAGGTTAGATGATTAGGAGAAGGCTTCGAAGCCCTCTTATCCGGCGCCAGACTGGTAATAGTAAAGTAGTCGGAGATGTTAAAGGAAGCATGGATGTTTCGGAGGGTTTGGTTGCTAACTATGGAGGCTATATTATCAGCGGGGAGGTTTGGGAAGGCCACCGGGGGCCTCTCCTGAATCACCGCCAGAGGTCTCTCTGGGAAGCTGCCGGAAGCGATTCAGAAGAAGAAAAATGTATGGTGGATGTAGAGTTCGCCGGAGCCGCCAACAAACCCTCCCCGGTGGAACCATACTTGGAAGAAGTAGTCGACATAATAAAAAGAGTGGTGATGAGGAAAGAGAAGATACCTGTTTTAGGAGATAATCGGAGAAGCAGGACGAAAGGAAACAGAGTTATGGAGGTCGTTGGAGAACTGGAGAGAAAAGGGGAGAATTTGAGAAGTTATGAAAATAAAATTTGAAAAGTGAAGGGAAAAAGAGATGTGGAGGGACAAAAAGGCAAGAGGGTAAATTTGAAATACGAGAATCGAGAAAGGCGGGATTTGATGGGATCCCCGCATTTAATGAAAATAGTACCCTAGGTAGTAAGCTGGACTTTCAGCTGTCCTAAGGTAAACCACGCGCCACCAACTTGTCAGTATTTGAGAAGACGTGTGGGAATAGAGACCATTTGGGGATATGAACCGACACCACTAATGCCAATAATTAGGTCTGGTTGTCAGGCGGATTTCTCGGGATTCGCATCAGTACGAGAAGCACTAAAGTGAGATGGTTATAAAATCTTTACAGCTCTACCCTCACTAGTTTGGGGGAGGAGTTGATGGGCCGGGAATAGATAAGACTTGGTGCGGGTAGACCTGATCTAGCAAATTGATAGGAAAAACATGGTTAGACCAGAAGTGACCCGTAACTTTAGTCAGGTCTTCCTCGCAAGGCAAGACCTGATTTCCTTCTTGGAAAAGAGAAAGTTGGATGGATTTACAGAGGAAATGCCTAAAAGACATCAGAAGGTTGGCTCGATATGAGTCAAGACTGTAAGCCTAAATCAAAGTGATCAAAAGGAGGAGTGGTCAGGCTGGTCTTGAAGAAAGAGCCGATTAGACTCTTTTAGCCGAGCTGGCAAAGATAGCCAAGGTTTGAGAACTTTCCTGGCCGGACAGGGATGACCTGAAAGATGACCTCTGGAGAATAAAGTTGAGGTAGAATTGGCACCAGAGCTGTCGACCGAAAAGGAGAATAGGATCAGGACAGACCTGACTTTCTGATCCCCACCAAGGAGACAAGTGGGACCACTTGTCAGAATTGGTTACGTAACAATCCTTGATTCGCGGCATGTGCCCCTGGGATCCCGGCTGGGGTCCCCGCTAGGAGAAAACTATAAATATCTCAGCCCCAAGGCTGAGAGAGGTATTTCATTTTTTGTGCATTCATCCTTTGCTTGCTAAGAGAAACCTCATACGCTTTACTGACTTAAGCATCGGAGAGGTTATCCACCGGAAAACCACCGGTGGTCCTTTCTAACGTGTTTCTGTACTCATGTCAAGAAGTTGTTCAAGGTTTCAGGCGTTGTTCTTGACGTCGGTAATATTTTGGGTCGAAACAAAGGTTGGTAGAAATTATAAATTCAAACTCTTGAAAATAGGGTTTTGAAAGTTTGGAGGGTTTTTTTGGCTTTGAAAATTAGAGAAGAAGAAAAAGAACATTATTAGTTCTTAATAAATGGGTGATCTTTGAACAGGCATGTACTATAAATTCCATAGGATGTGCCATTTTTCAGATTCAGAAAGATTCAAAAAGGCAATGATTACTTATTTTCTTACAGTGCCTCATCAATGGTGTGCCATTTTTCATTTTCACCTGACAATTCATTTTGTTTCCTTTTTTTCTTGTTACTTCTTTTTTTTTCCTTTTCCTTTTTCTTTTTCTTTGTTCTTTTTTTTAGAAGAGTTCACCCAGAAAGAGGTGGTACATAGGACCAGTTAGGCGTGTTCAGACGGTTCGAACTGCTGGTTAAGGGTTCGAGCTGGACTGCGACTCAGTCGATCGACTGAGGAGCAGTCGATAGACTAAGGTTGAGTCGATCGACTTCTTTGCCCAAAATTGCCAAACCTTCTGTACTCAGGTCGATTCGGAGAGATCTAGTCGATCGACTGGTCAATCAGTCGATCGACTGAAAGCCAGTCGATCGAATGGTTCGACTGCTTCGGCTCAGTTTTCTCATTTCTGCTATAGCCGTCCGCCAGTTTTCACTCCTCATTTGTATTTACCTCTTCGATCTAGTACAAGAGATGGATCGGAGTTGGATGAATGCAAGCCGCGTAAGCAAGGAATATTAAGATGGAGTGGAATTTTTTTATAAAATTTGCTAAAGTCAATCAATTAGAACCTAGTGATAAGTTTTTGTGTCCTTGTATCAACTGTTTGAATGGGAGACGACATGAAGCCCATAAGATCAAGGAACATCTTCTGTGTGATGGAATAAACAAGAATATACGGTGTGGACATGGTATGTCGAAGTATTCGACATTCCAGCCAAGATAACTAAGCAATCTTATGGCCAACGCACTGGTGGAGATATCGATGATCGAATTCAGGACGAGGACAAACTTGAGGACATGATACGTGATATTGGTCAAGAATCCTTTCAGGAAGCACATGTGCATGATATTTTGAAGAGTGATTCATAGAAGCCTTTGTTACCTGGGTGTAAAAACTTCACACGCTTGTCAGCAACGTTAACACTAGTCAATATTAAGGCACGCAATGGGTGGAGTGACAAAAGTTTCACTGATTGCTTGAGCAGTTGAAAATGATGTTTCCAGAAGATAACACTTTGCCAAGCCGCCACTATGAGGCAAAGAAGATATTATGTCCGATGGATTTGGAGTACAAGAAGATACACGCGTGTCGCAATGATTGTATATTAAATAGAAATGAGTACGAGTCATCAGATAAGTGCCCTAGGTGTGGGGTATCATGGTACAAAGAGAGATCGGGTGAATGTAATAGCGACGAGAGCACTAACCGACATTCCCCAGTGAAAGCGGTATGGTATCTTCCGATCATTCCTAGGTTTAAATGTTTGTTTGCTAATACAGAGGATGCAAAGAATCTTACGTGGCATGCATATGGGAGAAAATGCGATGGCAAGTTGCAACATCCGGCAGATTCTTCTCAGTGGAAGAAAATTGATCGTTTGTTTCCAGATTTTGGAAGCGAATCCCGAAACCTTCGGCTTGGACTTGCTACAGATGGAATGAATCCGTATGGTAATTTGAGTAGTCAACACAGTTCATGGCCCGTTTTGCTTGTTATTTACAATCTACATTCATGGTTGTGTATGAAACGAAAATTTATCTTGCTTTCTATGATGATTTCGGGACCAAAACATCCCGGAAATGACATAGATGTTTATCTACAACCCTTGGCTGAGAACTTGAAAAAGTTGTGGGAGGAGGGTGTTTACATATTTGATAGGTACCGAAGGCAGACATTCAAGTTGCGTGCTCTCTTATTTTGTACCATTAATGATTTTCCAGCATATGGAAACTTGAGCGGGTATAGTAACAAGGGCCATCTCTCATGTCCTATATGTGGAGACAAAACGAGCTATCTACAGCTCAAACATGGGGAATTGACTGTGTACACTCGTTCTAGGCGGTGGCTCCGACGTGATCACCTATATCGTAGATTGTAAAAAGCTTTTGATGGAACTATCGAGGAAGGATTTGGGCCAACACCACTAACTGGTCAACAAGTATATGATCGGGTGAAGGACATTAATACGATCTTCGAAAAGACCTAAAATAGGGCTAGTGAGAAAAAAATTTGGTAAAAGTGGTCAATTTTCTTCGATCTTCCATATTGGCGCCATCTAGAGGTGAGACACTGCATAGATGTTATGCACGTGGAGAAAAATATGTTTGATAGTTTGATCGGCACACTTCTCAACATTAAGGGCAAGACGAAGGATAACGTTAAGACTCGACAATATTTGGCTCATATGGGTATACAAACATACTTGCTCCCTATATCGTTTGGAAATAAAACATATTTGCCCCCGCCATGTCATACTTTGTCGAGAGAAGAAAAACAAAAGTTTTGTGAGTCTTTACGAGGCGTGAAAGTGCCACAAGAATACTCTTCCAATATCAAGAGTCTTATTTCAATGCAAGACCTTAAATTGGTTGGCTTGAAGTCTCACGATTGTCATGTCTTGATGCAACAATGATCCAAAATTTTGTGCACCCCTTTTTAATTAATTAATTTAAAAGCACGTCAGTTTGCTCGCAAGAGTACGAGGTAACTGTAGGGTGATAAGTTTGACTCGAGTCGTATCTCTCGAGGAAACAACTGTTCGGTCTTTCGGATGTTTTTCTCAATTTACGAATTAAAGTAAAATACATGTACATTTAGGGTTTTGAAAGATATTGAGTTGATCGTTATAACTAAAGCAATAATTAAACTAAAACTAATTAAACTAATTACTCTAACTAGATTATCAACTACGAGCAATAATTTAAACTACTTGAACTTAAGAACTAAGAATTTAAAGCAACGAATCTAAAGCATAAATAAAATAACTACCATCAAACAATCGCATCATACGAATCTAAGAACGAATAATTAAGCATAAATCAATCGCATAAGTAAACTAAATTAACCAATATCCAATATCCAAGCATAAAATGATTAAACTAATTAAACAAGAATTAACTAAGAGATTAACTAAGAATTAAACTAAGAAATTAACTACTAAATTAACTAAGAGTTTAGAAAACCTTATTGTAACTACTAAAAGCAATGAGAAGCTCCAGCTATTCCGAAGTTGCACGTCGATCTTGGGCGAAGATTGAATCCCGAACACGAATTCGATGTTTTGGACGCGTTGTTCTTCGATCCTTGATCTCCATCTTCAAATCTCGTTATGAGATGTGAAATTATGTTTATTATCATCTAAAATACCCTAGGGGGTCGTGTATCCTCCCAAAAATCCGAAATAAGGAGGGTTTATATAGATATTACAAATCTTAGCGCACAAGAAACCCTAAAATCCGAATTCTGGGCAGTCGCATCGACGGTGCGTCGACTGACGCGCGCTGGTGCTCGGGGTCGGTGCTGCCTGGGCGTGCGCATCAGCTGGGCAGGTGCGTCGACTGACGCTCCTTCAGTCAACACTTCAGCAAGTTGCGTCGACGGTGCGTCGACTGACGCTCTTTCAGTCGACGGTTCAGCAAGTTGCGTCGACGGTGCGTCGGCCCTGCGTCGACTGACGCGGATCATAGCTCGCGTCGACGGAGCATCGACGGTCGCGTCAGTCGATGCGACTGAGCGTCTGCCTCCGTCTCTCTCTATCTTTTGCTACTCGTTTTGCCGGAAAGCTCGTTCTCCTATTCTTGAACATCGAACTTCGTCTATTACGCGCTGAACTCTTACGGTTACTTAGCTATAAGGTGAAAACAACGAAATATCACCTATTTGCATCAATTACGAATAAATTACAGTAAAATAAGTCAGAACTATAAAAATACGGAATTATGCTTAAATCGTCCAACTTATACAAAAAACAAATAGAAAAACATACTAAAATACTAATAAAAACAAGGACAAATCTACTCTAATCAACTACCCCACGCTTAATTGGTTTGTTCATCCTCGAACAAACGATAAGTTCAAAGTATAACTAGAATGAAAATAAGTTCAAGCAAAGAGTCGTGCTATGCTACATACGTAATTTTAAAAATATAGGTACAAGTCACGCAACGTCAAACACTTGACCATTATTACATTGTCGCTTCAAAATAAAATCATGCTTCCTCACGAAGGATAATATATATAAGTACGCTCAAAAGCACTCAAGT
>BMAC01000227.1:7683-22010 GCA_014905375.1 Phtheirospermum japonicum | reverse complement strand
GACGGGTGTGGAATATATAAGTCGTGTGGCTAATCGCTCACTCAACCTAATCTAATCGAGAAGCAAATTGATTCACCTCGCTCAAAAATAAAAACCTCACTTAACACTCATAACGTAGCCTTTTAAATATAGGCTATTTCCCAACTCGCAAACCGTAAAACCGACTATAAGCTCAAACCACTTAACCACAACTCTTTTTCCTTTTAAACATAAGGCTTCATAAAATAAACAATTAAACTCAAGCTCTTACAAGCGCGTAGGCAATTAATCAACATTATTCACCATCCTTCATTTTTCTTTTTATATCATCCCCTTTTTATTCTTTTTTATGGGGTCTCTTTCTCTTCTTTTATTTTTTTTTTTCGGATGGTGGTCCTTAAATACAAAAAATTCATAAATTTCTAATACAATTCCAAGACTCAAATAACCAATAAAAATACGAACTCCTACCCCACGCTTTTAATAGGTTTGTAGGGGTCGACTCAAAAACACTCATGGCTAAAGGAAATTGATTATTTGGCTATAATTGGCTCATTCGGAATTTATAGTGGCTAAAATTTATGAATATGGCCGGAATAGAGTTTTATATGTGCCTTAACTTCATGTTCAAAGTCGACTACACACAGTGGTTTCAAAAAGATATCAAGACTGAAACTTATTCACGTACATGCAATGATGATAAACACTCAGGTTACTCGCTGGCTTTTTGCATGAAAAATTTTGAATTGACGCTGCTTTTAAGGTTTTGCGAAATCGATTGCGTCCAAGTACCATTTTACAATATATAAATAATTTTGAAAAATTTATGCACTTATGCACGCTCAAAAGACTAGGACAAATAATCAAACATAATTAACCTTGACAGGCAAGCCATACAAACACAAATAAGCGTAGAAATAGCGATCAATCACATCAAAAATATGCATTTCAAAACAAAGACATCAAATTGCACTAACCATACTCAACCACCCCCCTCCCTAAAAACTTGGCAATCTCCTGATTTTCATAAATATTAAAGAAAATAAGAGTATGGGAGATAAGAAAACATCCCTGAAAATTCGATGGACGAGTCACTCTAAAAACGCATGTGCAATAATCCTTCGTCTTAGATCGCGTGACTAGATTGTCCCGAACAAACCTATAAACAAAAATAAACAAACAAAACATGATTGTGATTAATTGCAACGCGCAAGTGCCCGGTGGCACGTCTTTTTGGATTTGAAACGGCCGGATTGCGGCCAACGTCGTAAATGGCTGGGTTGCAGCTCATCCAAAGGTTGCCGGACTGCGGCTAACTTGGGTCGGATTGCGACCTCGATCGACGAAATCATCGTTAACCCTCATTGCTGTGGTAAGCGGTAGGTTCAGTGGTTGATCGTCATCGTTAATGCCCCCAGTGGAACTAGCGGCAAGGCCTTGCGGTAGCGAGCTTCCGCTATGTAACCGTTGTCCAGAATAAGCGATTTATCATATTTTCTGCACATCAACACACACATAAACGTACCACGGCAATTGACACAATATAAAAACAAAAATAAAATAAATAAGAATTAAATAAAATGAAAACTAACGAACGCTTGGGTTGCCTCCCAAGAAGCGCAACATTTAACGTCATATGCTCGACGCAATTTGCTTGATCAGTTCCTAACTCGTGGTGGGTTCACGAACTCCTTCTTGGTACAATCACGATTCTTTATATAATCCTTGAAATAAGGCTTAAGTCGATATTTGTGTATTTGGAATCCCGTCTATGCACTCTCATCGTATAGAGTGGCGACTCCATACTCATCCATCTCCCTTATTAAAAACGGTCCACTACATGCAACTTCAAAATTAGTTGGATCAAACTTACGATCGGAATTATATAGCACTAGTTGACCAACCTTGAACTCCTCGTTAAAAACTTTGTTCGACTTCTTCTTCTTCTTTTTCCAATCCTTGTTATTAGCCTCGCCCTTTTTCTTCATACTTTTAAAATTCTTGTAGGGGTCGAGGGAAACACATCTTGAATAATTATGCGGTAGCTTCGTCTCTTCTCTTGGCTCAAACTTCGAACGATCTTGTTGTGGTCTCAACTCCACTCTTGGCTCATTTTGAGGCACGTCAAACCTCATGGGAAATCCATCATCAAATGCCTCTACATTATCAAACTCTTCAATCGTGCCGATGCTCAAGAGCTCATTCGCCCAAGAATCTACTAAATCAATAGTAGAACAATCGTTCTTAACAAACGATGCAGAACTCTTGTGAAAATCTTGAAGTGAAAACGTCACCGTTTCACCCAATACGGACATAGTCACCCTCCCCTCGTTTACATCGATCACCGTACGCGTTGTAGACATGAACGGACGTCCTAATAAAATTGCATGCTCTCGATTCTCGCTATGTACATCACCAACGTCCATAATGACAAAGTCAACCGGCACTACTAGCTTGTCTACTTGTAGTAAGACATCCTCCACAATCCCCAAAGGTACCCTTATCGTTCTATTCGCTAATTGTAATATCATCGTGGTCGGTTTCAGCGGTCCTAGGTCAAACTCCTTGTAAATTGACTGGGGCATCAAATTTATGCTAGCGCCAAGATCGAGCATCCCTCTTGCCGTTTGTCCATTCCCGAGAGAAATAGTTATGCAAAAACTCCCGGTATCCTTCTCTTTAGGTGGTAATGGTTGCTTAAACATATCACTCACCTCTCTTATCAAAGCCACATGTTAATCTGTAGCCAAACGCCTTTCCTTTGATGATAGATCTTTGAAAAACTTCATAAATGCCGGCATTGTCTTTATCACCTCTATCAGGGAGAGGTTAATATTAACATCTTTCAATAAATTGTATAGCTCCATGAATTTTTTATTCTCCTTCGCCGGACGTAGGCGACTTGGGAAGGGAACATGATCATAAACAGTCAACTTCTTGGGCGGTGAATTTAAGGAATCGATGGGGTCTTCAGATGCTGTCGGCCTCAAAATATTTGGATTTGAAGATTTATGCATTAGATCGGCCGAATTGGTTGCATCTGCTTGTGGTTGGGTTTCGGCCTCCCTTTTGTCTTCCTCCTTTTCTAGCTCGATGCCGTTATCCACTACTTTTCTGCTTCTCAGCACATGAATAGCCGAGGCTTGTTCTGTTTGGCTTGGAAGAGTATTTTTCTCCTTCTTCAATGATTCCATGTCAGTTGCCAATTGTCCTACCATTATCTCCAATCTTCTTAGTCCTGACGAATTTTCAAGAGTGCTTTTGGCCATTTCAGCCATCATCTTTCTCAATTCTTTCATATCGTCTTGAACTCCCTTCATTTCCTCTTGAACATGTGTGAGGACGTCTCGGTTCCGAATAGTTTCGGCAACTTGGTTTTGTTGCCATACTAAAAGTTGATCAGTCGACTGAACTGTTATAGGTGTTTGCATGTGTGGTGGTCTCTGCCCCGAATGTTGTTGATTCGAATAGTGTTTTATGGTGTTGACGTCCCCTCGTTGTTCGTTGTTGAACGGGCACATATCGGCTAAATGTTCAGGGGATCCGAATTGGTGACACATCGCATTAGTCTTCTTTGAAGAGGCCTTGCTTGCCCGCTCGGCCTTCCAAGCTGCCAATTTCTCCTCAAATATCTCTTCGCACTTTGCTTTGACTAATTTGCCATCATCTAAGTCAGGATCAGGGATTGAAATCTCATTAAATTTCAATTTACGAGGCCGAGAGTTGGTTTCTCTAGATTTTTCACTCAGTTTCTCCAATACTCGTTTTGCCTCGCGGGCCTTTAAATCACCAAAATCTCCTCCTGCTGCTATTTCAACATGGCTTTTCCCCATGGGCGACAAACCATCAAAGAAAAACTGATTAATTATCTCGGGGGAATAGCTATGATGGGGGCATGCTTGTAAAAGTGATTTGTAATGCTCCCATGTTTCATGAAATAATTCTCCCTCCACTTGTTCAAAGTTAGCAATCTGCCTCCGAATTTGCCCCATTGTTTGTGCCGAATAGTATTGATTTAGGAAATTCTCGCTTATCATCTCCCAATCAGTTAATGATCTTGGTTCTAAGGACAGTAACCATGTCTTCGCCTTGTCTTTCATGCTATAAGGGAAACAAATCATTTGCATCTCCTCCCGGTTTAGGCCATGACCTACAAATCTGCCTACTTCATCGATAAAGTAGTTCAAAAACGCTAAAGGGTCTTCGTGGGCATTTCCATGAAAATTCGGAAGTAAATTAATTTGATGTGGTTTAATCTCTACTTCCCTTGCAGTCGGACCAAGTACAATAGAAGACCCATAAAGCACAACCTTCGGGCGTGCCAAATCTCGTTGTCGAGGCGCTCGTTCTCCCCTTGGTTCCCTAACTCGGTCATTAGCTCTCTCATAGTGGTCGTCATGCGCGTAATGGTGCTCGCATTCGTATCTCCTTCTGAAATTATTTTGCTCGTAACCATGATCTTGATTCTCCAACCAATCATTCACGTGCCCTTGATTGTTTGCATACGCGTTATGCTACAGAAAATCTCCGTTCCTAATTGCCACGTTCTCGTTGTTGTGTTGGCGAATAACATTGTTGTTCATCTCTTCGTTGTGCCTCATATTCGCCATGTTGGGTTGGTGACCGATTACGTTTTGCTGCTGGTCGACTCCTTCATTTCTCCCCACATCTTGTCTCGCAATAATGGGGCGTGGTGGTGATCTCGGTGGTGAATCGCCGTTTCGAATCGGATTTGCTTCTAACATAATGTCGGAAGCTTGATCACAAACGAAATCAGTTGCTGTTGAGGAATCGTCCTTAGGAATAAAAATGGGTCTTGGTCTCGGTGGATTTGAACGGTGGATGTTGTCAATGAATGGTACAAGGTCGCGTTGAAGTGATCGCCTTCCTTGCATAAACTCAACAATACATCAACGTACCAAATGGCAAAGACCAAGTGCGAAAATAAAATAAGTAAATAAAAATAAAAAGAAACTAAAGACTTAAAACGAAAAACATCCTATATTCCTACTCGTTGCCTCCCCGGCAAACGAGTCTAAGAACGAATAATTAAGCATAAATCAATCGCATAAGTAAACTAAATTAACAAATATCCAATATCCAAGCATAAAACGATTAAACTAATTAAACTAGAATTAACTAAGAGATTAACTAAGAATTAAACTAAGAAATTAACTACTAAATTAACTAAGAGTTTAGAAAAACTTATTGTAACTTATTGAATCCCGAACACGAATTTGATGTTTTGGACGAGTTGTTCTTCGATCCTTGATCTCCGTCTTCAAATCTCGTTATGAGATGTGGAATTATATTTATTATCAGCTAAAATACCCTAGGGGGTCGTGTCTCCTCCCAAAAATCCGAAATAAGGAGGGTTTATATAGATATTACAACTCTTGGCGCACAAGAAACCCTAAAATCCGAATTTTGGGCCGTCGCGTCAACAGTGCGTCGACTGACGCGCGCTGGTACTCAGCGTCGGTGCTGCCTGGGCGTGCGCGTCGGCTGGGCGGGTGCGTCCACTGATGCTCCTTCAGTCGACGCTTCAACAAGTTGCGTCGGCGGTGCGTCGACTGACGCTCCTTCAGTCGACACTTCAGCAATTTGCGTCGACGGTGCGTCGACTGACGCTCCTTCAGTCGACGCTTCAACAAGTTGCGTCGACGGTGCATCGGCCCTGCGTCGACTGACGCGGATCATGGCTCGCATCGACGGAGCGTCGACGGTCACGTCAGTCGACGCGACTGAGCGTCTGCCTCCGTCTCTCTCTATCTTTTGCTACTCGTTTCGCCGGAAAGCTCGTTCTCCTATTGTTGAACATCGAACTTCGTCTATTACGCGCTGAACTCTTCCGGTTACTTAGCTGTAAGGTGAAAACAACGAAATATCACCTATTTGCATCAATTACGAATAAATTACGGTAAAATAAGTCAGAACTATAAAAATACGGAATTATGCTTAAATCGTCCAACTTATACCAAAAACAAATAGAAAAACGTACTAAAATACTAATAAAAACAAGGACAAATCTACTCTAATCAAACAACTCCTAGCAGTAGCTTTACGTGATATTTTGCCAAAAAAGGTAAGACATGCCATAATTCGCTTGTCTTATTTCTTCAATGATATATGTACGAAAGTTGTTGACCCTTCGAAGCTAGATGAGTGGGAAAAGGAAGCTGCTATTATATTATGCCAATTAGAGATGCATTTTCCTCCTTCATTCTTTGACATAATGGTTCACTTAATTGTTCATTTAGTGAATGAAATTAGAGAGTGTGGTCCAGTTTATCTGAGGTGGATGTACCCTATCGAGCGTTATATGAAGGTTTTAAAAGGGTTCACAAAAAATCCATCTCGTCCCGAGGCTTCTATTGTCGAAAGATACATCGTTGAGGAAGCTATCGAGTTTTGTACAGACTACATGGGACAAGTGGAAGGTGTGGGGATTCCTAAATCTCGTCACGATGGGAGATATGGAGGTAAGGGTACACGGGGTGCTGGAATTCATTCCAAGAGTTTTGAGGAAGTGCTTCAAGCGCATTTGTACATATTGAATAATACTGAGGAGGTTCTCCCATACCTGGCTGATCATAAAATTTTTTGAAGACAAATAATTCCCGAATGAAGGAAAAAGAGGTACTAATTGAGCATAATAAAACTTTCCTAAGTTGGTTTAAAAAACAAATTGTTGCTTCAAAAAATGCCTTAGAAATGTTAATGCGGTTAGCACATGGGCCTAAGAAAGATGTCGTGACGTTGTGTGGATATGATATCAATAATTTCTCCTTCTACACAAAGTCGCAAGACGACAAGAGTTGCTATCAAAACAGTGGGATTACTCTTGAAGCCGAGGCATTGCACTTTTCTAGTTCAAAATATAAAAATCCCGTTAAAGCATCTATAACACTACTGCAGAAAGTAGATACAAAGGCGCCTCATCCACGGCGGTTCTGGAAAAACCGCCATTAAATGCATTTTTAAGGCGGTTTTCCAGAAAATCGATGTTAAATTTGTAATTTAACGGCGATTTTCTTAAAACTGCCGTAGACTCCTACATTTTACGGCGGTTGTATTAAAACCGACGTTAAATATGAAATAATTCACGGCAGTTTTTAAAAATCACCGTGAATTAACAAGTATTCATGGCGGTTGTTTGGGAACCGCCGTGAATGTGATGATATTTACGACGATATCTTGTGAACCGACGTTAAATCCATCGGATTTTAATATATTAAAATAGTCCCCACCCATCTAAGGCAATTTATTAGGTGGACCTGGGTGCACCTTGCTAGGTGCACCCTGTTTTACGTGATGATATCTGATAGTTATACGTGATGATATCTGACAGTTATACGTGATGATATATGGTAGTTATACGTGACGATATGTGTCAAGGTGCACCCTGTTTTACGTGATGATATCTGATAGTTATACGTGATGATATCTGACAGTTATACGTGATGATATATGGTAGTTATACGTGATGATATGTGTCAAAAATTTAGAGTTTAGGGTTTACTTTTCCATTTTAGGGTTTGTTTTTCCATTTCCATTTTTAGGGTTTAATATTTCATTTTAAGGTTTAGTTTTTTATTTTTTTAATTTAATGTTCCATTTTATTTCTATCATTCTGCCAGTTATATGTGATGATATGTGTCGGTTATATGTGATGATATGTGTCAGTTATATGTGATGATATGCGATAGAAATTTAGAATTTAGAGTTTAATATTCAATTTCAGGGTTTAGTTTTTTATTTTAGAGATTAATTTTCCATTTTTAGGGTTTAATTTTTTGTTTTAGGTTTATTTTTTTAATTTTAGGATTTTAAATTTTAGATTTAGAATTTCAATTACTTGTGATGATATGTACCAGTTATATGTTAGGATTTTAAATTTTAGATTTAGAATTTCAATTACTTGTGATGATATGTACCAGTTATATGTGATGATATTTAGCAGTTATATGTGATGATATGTACTAGTTATATACGATGATAAATTAAATTACAGGTGTACCTTATAAGGTGCACCTGGGTTCATAGTATATTGTCCCCCCATCTAAGGCCTCCATATCTCCTCTCTTTCCTTTTCTTTTTATTATTCTTTTTTCAATTCTAAGCCCGAAAATTCTCGGCTCCCCTCCTCCGCCGAGCGTACGATGCTGGCTTTCTCCTCTTCCAGCAACCACGAATCAAAACCCTAATCTCACCAATTAAAACCCTAATCTCAAACTACTAGGCGGAAAATTAAACCCAATTCTTAGGTAAAGCCCCCAATACGTGTGTGTGTGAGAGAAGAACCTTACCGAATTTTGACGCCGGCGAGGTTAGGGTTTCGGGATTGGGGCTGAGAACTGCCACGATGGTTAACGGGTATTTTTCGGTGGATCTACCAGCGGCTGTGGGCTGAGCGTCATGTTTGCTGCGAGTTTAAGGCCAAACGAGGAGATCTGAGCGGGCATCTCTTGTACCCCTTCCTTCGTTTGCATTTGTTTCAGCTTCTTTCTACTACTTCTAAGGATAAGATGGTAATTTTCTTCTACACACTTCTCCTAGATTTCTTACGCCGGAAAGGTCTCTCATTTCTGTTTGTTTATCTATGTGTGTGTCCGTTGCTTTTGAATGTAGATTGTAGACTACAATTCAAGATTTTTTTTTATCTTTGTATTATTTGAATTTCATTTTTCATTTTTATTTTTGTTATTTTGATTCGAGTCGATGATGGGAGAAAATGGAAAACTTTTGTTTTATTTGAAGTAGTAGCTCAGTGTTTTATATCAAGAAAGATTTGTTTTTTATTCTTTTTTTTCTTTTCCTGAAATTGGTTAACTGCTAAAGTATCACTATTTGTGGAATATGTGCAGAGTTTGAAGAGGAAGAACCAAAAGCCACTCTATGAAGCTTTACAGAAAGTCAAAGAATGTAGCTTTAATCTGTTTGTCATGAATGAAAAAGGCCTATTTTGTTTTTCTTTTTTGTTTGTTAATTCCTTCACGATGGCGAATCAAGAATCGTTTATATAAACGTGGGTTCATTCAATTAGATAATTTTATTTTCATTTTTCTTGAAGATGGATTTATAGTTTTGATCAGATGAATGATTTTTATTTTTTAATTGGACAGAGTTGATGCTTTTGGGATTCATATCCCTATTATTGACTGTATTTAAAGCCTGTATAGTCAAGATTTGTGTGCCTCATGGTACTATGACCCATTTACTACTGTTTTCGTTGCCTTCCGAACATTCCAGCAGAGAAGAAGAATCGAACGCCAGTGCCTATAATCACCGCTTGCTCGCTGAAGCTGCTGCTGGAGGTTATTGTGATGTAAAGGTTAGTTTATTTTTATTTTATTTATTTTTTTAGTATAAAGCTTTATTAGCATATTCTAAGTTGTGGCACTAAATGCAGATTTTGCTTTACATAATAAAAGCTGCATCGAATCTTCCCAGTGGATATATGTTGAAAATAATGAATTAGATATTTTGAGATTTAAAGAAAAATAGAGAGAGAAATTAATCAACAATGCCACTGGTCAACTCACTTACATACACTTTAATACATTTATTTCCCGACATGCATGTTCTTTGTATGCTATTCATAGAGATACACAACAGACGGTCTTTATTTGTTTCCTCGGTGTTTTGTATGCAGGATAAGGTTCCATTATTATCGCTWGAAGCGTTACATCATCTACACATTTTTATCTTTGTTCTAGCTATTGTACACGTGACGTTTTCTGTTCTCACTATTGTGTTTGGAGGAGCAAAGGTGCACAGCTTATGAACTTACTAATTTTATTTATTTACTTATGATATCAGTTAATCTTTTTTTTAACGAGTTTATGTATAATATGGAAATTTATRCTTAGATACGGCAATGGAAGCATTGGGAAGATGCTATTGCTAAAGATAATTATAATTCGAGATATGGTATGAAACTTTTTAAGCTCAATTTTATTTATTTATTTATATATTACTGTGGCGTTTGGCGTTTGGCATTAGTGATGTTGTGTAAAAGATAGAGGATGTGGCATAAGAAAAATGATTATAGTTTAATGTGTAGGGTGAGGTGTTCTAGCTGAATATAGACCAATGTTTATTTATTTATTTTGGTGTCTTTGTTTTGAATCATTACTGCAGCTTTAAAACCCCAGTTCACCCATGATCTCATCAAGAATCGATTTTCGGGCATGGGTAAACGTTCTGCCATTATGGGCTGGTTGGTAAGTTATTTATTTATTTAATTCTTTTTTGTTGTTGATTTATAATTCCTTACTTTAAATGAAAAGGATCTAGAATGATGAAAACCCCAACTGATCCAACTGATTTTATGTCGATATATATTTTCAGCGCTGCTTTTGGAAGCAATTATATGGATCTGTGACCAAATCAGATTACACAGCTCTTCGTCTTGGTTTTATAATGGTATGTGCTACGTTCACAATCGTTGTTGTTCCTTTAACTTGAATCTGTCTTGTTATTTTGTACGTTTTGCAGTTTTGGTTGTTATGGATAATAATATGAAAAATGTCTTCTTTTTCCAGACACATTGCCGAGGAAACCCAAAGTTTAATTTCCACAAGTACATGATACGTGCTTTGGAAGCTGACTTCAAGAAAGTTTTTGGCATAAGTTAATTGATTATTGATGAGATTAAACAAAAATGCTTTAAGTTTAATTCTTGGATTAGCATGCGACTTTTTTTTTTTTAACTGCTAACGTTTCGCTTTGAGTTTTCCTTGGTATATGAGGCTAATATCTGTTTCTGTTTGTTGTTGCAGTTGGTATTTGTGGGTTTTTGTCATCATCTTCTTGTTATTGAACATTAATGGTACGTAAAAGAGATTTATTCGTTCGATTTTAGACAACATACAAGTTCTACTACTCAATGTGAGCAACAAATCTGTTTCTCCGTAATGTTTATATGAAATATTATTATTATTATTACATATTTCACATAAAAATCTAATTGCGTTTTCATTTCTGAAATTATTTCCAATGCAATATATTAGTGGCCTTTGGGAACTTCACACTGTTCGGATATATAAAGCAATCGTTTGTTCTATTTGTGTTGTCGTGGATCGTGCTTCGCCTCGTATACTACCCGTTCTGGATTTTATGGAGCACAAGGTGTTTATTTTTTTATTTTATTTTTTATGATGAGTTCCATAGAATTGACAATTCTCATGTACATAAAAATAAATCTCTTTACGATGTGCAGCTATGAAGTTATCCAGACATTGGATAAGGAGGCGCGTTTTGTTTTTTGGCTCCATTCATTACCCACGCAGCACTCCTCAAGTCAGTACACACATGCGCGCAATAATCTAGAATTATTTTATTTAGAAATAATAATAATTGGGTTTGGTTTTGTGTGGTTGAATATGTGAAAATCAGATGTGGCCGGACTTGATACAGAAATCCAAGGACGAAGGATTGGATGTGATTGAAACTTCACGAACCAGTTAAAGGCCAGATGATTTTTATTTATTTCCCTTTCTTTTAATTATAATTAATTTCGTTCGTTGGAGATTTTTGTTTTTGTTGTATAATCATAACATTTATATTCTTTACTTTGGTGTATCGCTTGTTTGTTTCAGGGTGACTGTGAAAGTAAAAGCAGCATTAATTAAGAAGAAAAGTTTTTTAAAAAAAATAAAAAAAATGTCCTTTTTCACTTTTCAGATTTCTTGTTACAAAATGTCACGAGACTTTTTGGACAGAATTATTTGATTTTTTAGTTGGTTCCGCGTTCTTAATGATTTTTGTTGTTGGCCCTTTTTCCTTTTTCGTATTTTTAGCTTTTTAATGATTGAAAAGAAAGTCAATTGGAAAAAAAAAAGAATAGTAAAAAGAAAACCAATTATATGTGATATTCATATCTTTATGATGCTTTTGCTGTAGTGTGAAGCAAAATATGTGAGAAATGAAATTATATTTACATGTTTTGTGGGGATTAGTGTACATTTAATGGGGTGACATAGACAATTTTAATAGTTTGTTATTTTCTGTGGATTTGCAGCATACCTGATGGGTTGTCCGATTTGCGGTGTTATTTTTGATCCAATTATTGCAATGCAGATGGGGATTCAGGGGCAGGTATTCGACTTAATCCTCCAAAGTTATTTGGCTTTTCTCGTTGCAGTTACATAATGACCACGATATCAAGTATTTGAAAGCAGTTTAGGGAACAGGTATTTGCATGTATATATTTTTGACTGGATGTTTAATTGGGACATTATATGTATCTATATATATGTGAAGTTGTGTGAAATACTGGCTAATGAATTGGGTGCAGAACAAACACAAACACATCTCTGAGCTGTGTCTGAATTATAAAACTAGTACTTAGTGGCTCTCGACTCTTGAGCCAAGGAGAACGGCTAGCTAAATTACAGCATTTTTATGTAATTTATTAAATATGTATATATAACTATTTATATATCATTACCATCGTGTTATTATTCCTTGCATATGGGTGAAACCAAAGACCAAAATGATGTTCAATTCTTTGCTCCGTCAGGATTGGCTAAGGGCGGATGCCCATAAAATTCTTGACCTGATTGTAAAAAAACCCAAGATTGGCTAAGGGCGGATGCCCATGAAATTCCTGACCTGATTATCAGTTTGAGATTTTAACGCCAGGATTGGCTAAGGGAGGATGCCCATAAAATACCTGACCTGATTGTCAGTTTGAAATTTTAACATTAGGATTGGCTAAGGGCGGATGAACATAAAATCCCTAACATGATTGTCAGAAAAGCCAGGATTGGCTAAGGGCTGATGCCCCTTAGAATTCCTGACCTGATTGTAAGTTTAAAATTTGAAAGCCATAATTGGATATGGGCGGATGCCCATAAAATTCCTGACCTGATTGTCAGAAAAGCCAGGATTGGCTAAGGACGGATGCCCTTGAAATTCCTGACCTGATTGTTAGTTTAAAGTTGAAATCCAGGGTTGGCTAAGGGCGGATGCCCATAAAATCCCTAACTTGATTGTCAGTTTGAAATTTTAACACAAAGATTGGCTAAGGGCGGATGCCCATAAAATCCCTAACCTGATTGTCAGAAAACCCAGGATTGGCTAAGGGYTGATGCCCATGAAATTCCTGACCTGATTGTAAGTTTAAAATTTGAAAGCAAAGATTGGGTAAGGGCAGATGCCCATTAAATTCCTGACCTGATTGTCAAAAAATTCAGAATTAGCTAAGGGCGGATGCCCTCGAAATTCATGACCTGATTGTCAGTTTAAAATTGAAATCCAGGATTGGCTAAGGGCGGATGCCCATAAAATCCATGACCTGATTGTCAGAAAAGTCAGGATTGGCTAAGGACGGATACCCCTGAAATTCGTGACCTGATTGTGAGTTTGAACTTTTAATGCCAGGATTGGCTAAGGGTGGATGCCCATAAAATTATTGACCTGATTGTCAGAAAAGACAGGATTGGCTAAGGGCGGATGCCCCTGAAATTCTTGACCTGATTGTCAGTTTGAAATTTTAACTCCAGGATTGGATGAGGGCGGATGCCCATAACGGACGGATGCCCTTGAAATTCCTGACCTGATTGTCAGTTTAAAATTGAAATCCAGGATTGGCTAAGGGCGGATGCCCATAAAATCCCTGACATGATTGTCAGTTTGAAATTTTAACACTTGGATTGGCTAAGGGTTGATGCCCTGAAATTCCTGACGTGATTGTAAGTTTAAATTTGAATGCCAGGATTGGCTAAGGGTGGATGCCCATAAAATTCTTGACCTGATTGTCAGAAAAGACAGGATTGGCTAAGGGCGGATGCCCCTGAAATTCTTGACCTGATTGTCAGTTTGAAATTTTAACGACAGATTATGGGCATCCGCCCTCATCCAATCCTGGAGTTAAAATTTCAAACTGACAATCAGGTCAAGAATTTCAGGGGCATCCGCCCTTAGCCAATCCTGTCTTTTCTGACAATCAGGTCAATAATTTTATGGCCATCCACCCTTAGCCAATCCTGGCATTAAAAGTTCAAACTCACAATCAGGTCACGAATTTCAGGGGTATCCATCCTTAGCCAATCCTGACTTTTCTGACAATCAGGGTCATGGATTTTATGGTTATGGGCATCCGCCCTCATCCAATCCTGGAGTTAAAATTTCAAACTGACAATCAGGTCAAGAATTTCAGGGGCATCCGCCCTTAGCCAATCCTGTCTTTTCTGACAATCAGGTCAATAATTTTATGGGCATCCACCCTTAGCCAATCCTGGCATTAAAAGTTCAAACTCACAATCAGGTCACGAATTTCAGGGGTATCCATCCTTAGCCAATCCTGACTTTTCTGACAATCAGGGTCATGGATTTTATGG
>BMAC01000226.1:1567759-1580323 GCA_014905375.1 Phtheirospermum japonicum | reverse complement strand
AAATGAGGTGAAGCACATTGCTTCGTGATTAAAATAGTTTGGTGAGTTATTGATCACATTAGATCGTGAGTTAGCCACACGACTTATATATTTCCATATCGTCCAAAGAGCCTACATTACAACTCGTAAATACCTTTTCCGATTCTTTGTTAGTTACATACTACTCTGCGATAGAGAAGTTTTTGATTTTCAGTACTTGTTTATTGTACATGTATTTTGATGATTTGAGCGTATACACGTCCCATTATAAAAAATCCTTGAGTGCTTTTGAGCGTACACATATATATTACCCTTTGTGAGGATGCATGATTTTGTTTTTGGAGCAACAATGTAATAAAGGTCTAGCGTTTGAGTTTGCGTTGCAGTTATCTATATTTCCAAAACTATTTATGTAGCATGTCACGACTCTTTGCTTGACCTTATTTTCATACTTGTTATTCTTTGGAATTATCGTTTGTTCGAGGATGAACAAACCAAAAAAGCATTGGGGTAGTTGATTTGCATGAATTTTTCTTGATTTTATATATATTTGGGTAGTATTTTAGGTGGATTTGTTATTAGTTTTGGTATAAATTGGATAAATTGAGCATATTTTTGTATTTTTATCCTCGGCTTATTTTACCGTGTTTTGATCGTAATTGATGCAATTGGGTGATTATTCTCTATTTTTCCCCTTACAACTAAATAGCTGAAGTAGCTCAGCACTGAATAGATGAAGCTTTGCAAACTATTGCAAGAACCGAGAGATGAAAACGAGCGATTCGGCGAAGAAGTAGCCAATTTACCTACTTAATTGTAGGCTTAGTGGTACCTCCTACCGCTAGGCTACCTCTAGGCCCTTAGCGGTCCTATTACTGCTATTCCGATCGTTAAAGGGCGACAGAGAGCTCCCAGAATATGTTGGCGGTGGATTTACGGTAGCTCTTACCATTAGCCCAACCGCTAAGTGCCAACAGAGACCTAGTGAGACAGGTTAGCGGTATGCTTAACGGTAGCCTTACCGTTAGCTCTACCGTTAGGAGGTTTCAGAGAGGTGTTAACGATAGCATTACCATTAGTGCCACCATTAAGGACGGACAGAGAGTCTCGGCAAAAAGTTAACGTTAGCATTAGTGGTAGCCCCTACCATTATGTTACCGCTAACGGGCCCAGGATTGAGATTTTTAAGGAAACTTTTACTCCAAGTTTCGGAAACCTATATATACCCTTCTATAAATTCATCAAACGACGCTTTACACATTCTTAAGGTTCTGAGATGCAGAGAGAGTTCGATTCCATCCTCCGTTACATAGATACAAGATCGAGATAGAAGATCCAAGATCACAAGTTCCAAAACTCCATTCTTTTGACTTGTGATTCGTTCTTCGATCGAGATCATCTTCCTTTCTCTGGAATATCGAGAGATTTACTGCTTTTTCTAGATAATAATAAGTACTATAAACTCTTTAATTGCTTTCTAGACTCGTTGTTAGTTAATTCTAGATCTTAGATAATTCGTTCTTGTTTTCCTTCCGAACTTTGAACTTTGGATTTAGTTGATAATATAGATCGTAATCCTTTTCCTTTCAATCTCGTTTCATTTATTCATGTTTGGTGATTGCATTAGTAATTTATTTTTGCACTTTAATTGCTCTTCTATTTCTAAAATCCTAGTTCATAGTTTTGGTTATTTTGTTTTTCATTTCTAAAACCCTAGTTATAGCTTTTAGTTTATTTAGATCTTTAATTCTATTTTATTTGTTAGCATAGTTTAAGTAGTTAGTTAATTAGTTTTTATTAATTTCTCTTGCTTTTCAATTCGTAGTTTATAAAATCAAAATCAACCCTTGACTCCACCCTAAATACTTGTTCTTGTGTGACTTTGTGATTAAGCAAACATTGAGAATTCTGATTGTTTGTTCCTCGAGATTCGACTCGGTTTAAATTTACCAACCTATAAGTGAACTCATACTCTTGCGAGCGAACTTAAATGTTTGACAAAACATATTTATAAAAGTAGGTACGGAAAGTTCGAATCATCGATCTTTATCTTCGGAACCCAAGACCTCTAGTTCCCCAAAGCCTCTTAAGGAAATCCAATGTCATGAGTGTAAAGGTTTTGGGGCATTATAGAAATGAATGTGAAAATACTCTAAGGAAGAAGAACATGATTGCAAAAGAGTTCAGTGAGAGGACAGTGATTCTGACACATCTAATACTGTTCCAACATTATTTGCTAACGATGTGTGGGATAACGAAATTCGTGTTGGTAACACCAAAACCAACACCTGGTGCTTGAATACATAAGTTGAGGAAACATTTGACAGATACGAGAAGTTGAGAATTGAGTATGAAGAATTATTTGCTAGCTGGGTAATAATCTGCTCAAAATCAATACTCTTATAATCGAGGTGAAAAAACTTACTCACAAAAAGGATGATCAACTGAATATTATTATCCGATTGGAGTCGGAACTCACTAGAAAAGATGCTGAGCTAGATCGAGTGAATACTGATTTGAAGAAAATCTAAGAAACCCTCACGAGCCTCAACAAGGGCAAGGCTAAGCTTGACGAGATTCTGGAATTAAGTATCCCAGATTCATCGAAACACGGGATTGGATACAATTCTGATCAACAAATGCCAGAATCAAGCCAAATACTGAAGACGACCAAACACCACAAGAGGAGAAGAAGACAGTACGAGTGTCATCACTGTGGTGACACTCATGACATTGGATTTCCTTAAGAGGCTTTGGGGAACTAGAGGTCTTGGGTTCCGAAGATAAAGATCGATGATTCGAACTTTCCGTACCTACTTTTATAAATATGTTTGTCAAACATTTAAGTTCGCTCGCAAGAGTATGAGTTCACTTATAGGTTGGTAAATTTAAACSGAGTCGAATCTCGAGGAACAAACAATCAGAATTCTCAATGTTTGCTTAATCACAAAGTCACACAAGAACAAGTATTTAGGGTGGAGTCAAGGGTTGATTTTGATTTTATAAACTACGAATTGAAAAGCAAGAGAAATTAATAAAAACTAATTAACTAACTACTTAAACTATGCTAACAAATAAAATAGAATTAAAGATCTAAATAAACTAAAAGCTATAACTAGGGTTTTAGAAATGAARAACAAAATAACCAAAACTATGAACTAGGATTTTAGAAATAGAAGAGCAATTAAAGTGCAAAAATAAATTACTAATGCAATCACCAAACATGAATAAATGAAACGAGATTGAAAGGAAAAGGATTACGATCTATATTATCAACTAAATCCAAAGTTCAAAGTTCGGAAGGAAAACAAGAACGAATTATCTAAGATCTAGAATTAACTAACAACGAGTCTAGAAAGCAATTAAAGAGTTTATAGTACTTATTATTATCTAGAAAAAGCAGTAAATCTCTCGATATTCCAGAGAAAGGAAGATGATCTCGATCGAAGAACGAATCACAAGTCAAAAGAATGGAGTTTTGGAACTTGTGATCTTGGATCTTCTATCTCGATCTTGTATCTATGTAACGGAGGATGGAATCGAACTCTCTCTGCATCTCAGAACCTTAAGAATGTGTAAAGCGTCGTTTGATGAATTATAGAAGGGTATATATAGGTTTCCGAAACTTGGAGTAAAAGTTTCCTTAAAAATCTCAATCCTGGGCCCGTTAGCGGTAACATAATGGTAGGGGCTACCACTAATGCTAACGTTAACTTTTTGCCGAGACTCTCTGTCCGTCCTTAATGGTGGCACTAATGGTAATGCTATCGTTAACACCTCTCTGAAACCTCCTAACGGTAGAGCTAACGGTAAGGCTACCGTTAAGCATACCGCTAACCTGTCTCACTAGGTCTCTGTTGGCACTTAGCGGTTGGGCTAATGGTAAGAGCTACCGTAAATCCACCGCCAACATATTCTGGGAGCTCTCTGTCGCCCTTTAACGATCGGAATAGCAGTAATAGGACCGCTAAGGGCCTAGAGGTAGCCTAGCGGTAGGAGGTACCACTAAGCCTACAATTAAGTAGGTAAATTGGCTACTTCTTCGCCGAATCGCTCGTTTTCATCTCTCGGTTCTTGCAATAGTTTGCAAGCTTCATCTATTCAGTGCTGAGCTACTTCAGCTATTTAGTTGTAAGGGGAAAAATAGAGAATAATCACCCAATTGCATCAATTACGATCAAAACACGGTAAAATAAGCCGAGGATAAAAATACAAAAATATGCTCAATTTATCCAATTTATACCAAAACTAATAACAAATCCACCTAAAATACTACCCAAATATATATAAAATCAAGAAAAATTCATGCAAATCAACTACCCCAATGCTTTTTTGGTTTGTTCATCCTCGAACAAACGATAATTCCAAAGAATAACAAGTATGAAAATAAGGTCAAGCAAAGAGTCGTGACATGCTACATAAATAGTTTTGGAAATATAGATAACTGCAACGCAAACTCAAACGCTAGACCTTTATTACATTGTTGCTCCAAAAACAAAATCATGCATCCTCACAAAGGGTAATATATATGTGTACGCTCAAAAGCACTCAAGGATTTTTTATAATGGGACGTGTATACGCTCAAATCATCAAAATACATGTACAATAAACAAGTACTGAAAATCAAAAACTTCTCTATCGCAGAGTAGTATGTAACTAACAAAGAATCGGAAAAGGTATTTACGAGTTGTAATGTAGGCTCTTTGGACGATATGGAATATATAAGTCGTGTGGCTAACTCACGATCTAATGTGATCAATAACTCACCAAACTATTTTAATCACGAAGCAATGTGCTTCACCTCATTTAAATGAAACCTCACTTAACTCTCATAACGTAGCCGTTAAATTTAGGCTATTTCTCAACTCGAAACCCAAAATCGACTTTTGAACAAACCACTTAAACAACTTAAAAGCTTATGATACGCTTCTTATTTCAAACTCAACTCTTGCCTCATAAAAATTAGGCATCATAAGAAAATTAACAAAACACAAGCCTTTATAAGCGTAAGCAACAAATCTACAAGATTCACCATCCTCTTTATTCTTTATTTTTTTTATTCTCATTTTCTTTTTTCCTTTTTTTTGTTTTTATTATTATTATTTTATTTTTGAAGGATGGTGATCCTTAACACTTATTACAAATTTTCCATAAATCCCTGATCGTAACTCCAAAACACAAATAACCAACAAAAATAAGTAACTCTTAAACCACGCTATTAATGGCATAGGAGTTAAATCATAAACACTCATGGCTATAGGAAATGAATATTTGGCTATGAGGGGCTCATTCGGGATTTATAGTGGCTGATATATCTGGATATGGCCGGAATAAGGGTAATTTCTGTGCCTAATCGTCATATTCAAAGCCAACTACACATTGCGATTTCAAAGAGATCTCAAAATAGAACCTACTCAAGTACATGCAAAGATGATAAACACTCAGGCTACTCACAGGCTTTTGCATGAAGAGATTTTGATTTGACGCTGCTTTTAAAGTTTTGCAAAATTATTTGCGTCCGAGTACCATTTTACACTATATATAAATATTGATTTTGAAAAATTTATGCACTTATACATGCTCAAAGACAAGAACCTCAAATCACACATAGTCAACTTTGACAGTATCAACAAGACAAACACAATAAAGCGCAGGAGTAGCAATCAACTACGTTTTTTTACCAGCTATTACAAACCACGAATTCAAATTGCACAAGTATAAATTACAAATCACACCTGACTACCATCCCCCTCCTTAAAAGTCCGGCAATCTCCGGATTGCCATAAATACATATAAAAATCAAAAGAGGAAGGGAATAAGAAAAACGTCCCTGAAGACTTAATAGTCGAGYTGCTCCATGTAGAACTGTGCAATTATCCTTCGTATCGAACCACGTGATTTCRATTGTCTTGAATAAAAACTACGAAAGTAAACAAATAAAAGAACAAATAACAAACTAACTAATATTTTTGGATTTTCTTGATTTTTCAATTTTTTAAAAAGAAAATAAAAGGCAATAAAAGATATAACAGCAACCAATCATCCTCCTCGCTCACGTGCCCAGTGGCACGTCATCAAAGGGGCCCTGATATGGAACGACGTCCATCGGATTAGTAGGGGGAGCAGCTGGCAAAAGACCCATCATGTCCATCTGGAACTGGGCAAAGTTGACCGCCAAGGCTGTCAAAATCTCATGGTTCATATCCCCAACCTCACAAGCATAGTGAGCTTCTTTCCTAGCTGAACGAGCATCGTCCTTCATGACAGATAGCCTATCGTAGACGTTCATCTTGAACCCTGCATAGTCAGCCAGATAGGCATCAAAATCGGCTCTCCYAAATCGAGACGACTCGGCCGCTGCCTCATCATCAGACTAAATAGGAGTCCCGATGGTAGTCCCGGCAGTAGTACCAGTACCCTCGTCTGTCCCTTCTTGGTTCCCATTGCCATCCTCTCGATCGTGCACTATGAATTCCTAAAATTTCATCACGGGCTTCGAAATCCCTTTGGCTTTCCCCAGAAACCGCACTATCCTCATCACAAAGACAACGACTAAGGGTGATGGCTGACGTCGTCCTTCTTCGGCGTGTAGCCGCACATTGTAGCGAGCCCAGTGATGAAAGTGCCATGGGACAGTAGGACAGGCCTCTCCTTGCCCATTTTTCGGACGTTCCTGACGCTGCGTAGAATAAGGGGGTAAATTTGAACCGGCTTCCCCCTCTTAATGCACCACAATGCACACATCTCATCCTTGTTCAAGAGTGTTGTCTCTTCTTTGCAGAGCACGCATCTCGAGAGGAAGCGATAGGCCACGTAGAGGGCATTGTCTTGGACCATAGTGAGGTGATATTGGTTCCTAGCCTTCACACCTTGGATCTTGATTTCCTCCCAAAAACATTGCTCGTTATACTCGCTGTCGTGTTCGTCCAGAGTCATTCTCTCATTAATATCAAAGTACGCCTCAATTGCATCGGCATCGAACATGTGCTCCTTACCCCCAAAGAGACACCTTAAATAATAGTCGGCCAATATCTCGTAGGTCATGTAAAACTCGAGCATCAATTGCTCGTAAGCCTTAACTCGAAGTCGAGCCCATTCAATACAGCCGAGGGCTTGGATATAGTGCACGAGTCACTCGACAAAGGGGTCGTTGCGAGCGGCTATGTGAAGCCAGTGGTCGATGTCATTAGTAACCGGTCGAACAATCTGCCGTGATTTTAGTGAAGTGTACAAATCGACCTTGAAGTCTTAGACCTTGAATTTGACCCCCACTCTCTTCTCCACGTTTTTACACTTTTTTGAGGTCTAAGATGATGACATTTTATCAGAATCAAAGAAATAGAAGTGGCCGGATTGCGTCTAAGTAATAGTTATCGGACTGCGGCTAGAATTGGGTCGAAATGCGACCTCGATTGGCGGGGATGGATCAGTAAAAATCGAATGGCAGAAGCTGCTAACGGTTGGTTAGCGGTAGCTATCACCGTTAGGCTACCGCTAAGGAGTTAACGGTCCATTAGCGGTCGCTATAACCGTTAGTGCTACCGCTAAGCTTTTTGTCGAACACCTTTCGTGCAGAAATCACCGCTTGAATCTCAACCCAAATCCAAACAAATTTCAAACCAACCCCTGCAATCTCAATCCAAGTAGTTTGAAATCGAGTTCAAGAGTCAAGCCACACTTACCCAATTGCCTAGAAGAGGGTCGTCGTCTTGCTCCTTGGTTTCTGAGAATAAATTGATCGAAATGTGGCCAAAACACGTCGGGATTCGACGGGTTCAAAAGGTGCGCCGGAATGCGGTTCGTATTTGCCGGAGTGCGACGGATTATAATATGTGGTTGGTTTTGATAAATTTGGATGAATTTGTGATTTGGTGCGGTCCCTTCGGTTTATAGAGGGTTAGCGGTTTTGAACATAATAATAAAGGCCCCCTTATTTTTGAAATGTATAGTTTCTCTCTCAGGCCGGGCTTTGAACGCATTAGCGGTAGGAGCTACCGCTAAGTAATCTCTGATTGTCGCTAACGGTAGACTTAGCGGTAGTAGCTACCGCTAAGTACTTAAAACTGCAAAACTCATGAAACATTAAATCGTTCGAGCGTAAAATAAAACACAAAATATTAATCATAGCAAATCGTGAGCACAAAGTAGTAAAAATAAATAAAAATAAAAATAAAAATCTAGATAAATAGGATAACAATCCCAACGTCTCAAAAACAAAATAAATAAAACTGCTATCTAGAACTAGCTACTCTAAACATCATAGAAATCCACGGAACTAGGGCTTGAGGGTGGTTAAGGTCCATAAATTAAATCATTAAGCTTCTCGACCTCCTCAGTAAGCTCATCAATTCTTCTTTGTGCCTCCGCTAAGTATCCTTCCATCTTGTTAATATTCAAATCAAGCATCGCTTCATCAAGCAGCAGCTCATGATTTTCAGACGTTAATTTTCGAGTCATTTCTCTAGCCTCATTTAATTGACTCTCAAGTGCATCCAACGCCTTGTCATATTCTTCTCTTCTCACAAATCCATTCTCAATTCCGGCAGGTGGTGGATGGATTCACGTCATGTTGGTTTACAAGGCTAATGTTAAAAATCTGTGTCGGGAGATGATCAAAACGTGGAAGAGCTTGAGAGTTTAATGAGGAATGAAGTACTCAAGGCGGGTTTATATAAGAACTAAAGGTTTTGAGAATAAGAGTCCTAGATTCTTTCTTAACCTAAATAAGGTAGGATTTAACAAAACTTACCTAATCAAATCAAAACTCTCACAAGGAATTAGATCTAAACCCTTAATTAACCCAAAATTCAATTCAATACTTACCTTAGTAAAACTTACCTTGTGGAGGTGAGTTCCCAAAATTCGCGTCCAGTATCCCCAAAAATCCGCGTCTTTGATTCGAACTCTTCGTACCTACTTTTATAAATATGTTTTTCAAATATTTAAAGTTCGCTCGCAAGAGTACGAGTTCGCTTGTATGTTGGTAAGTTTAAACCAAGTCGAGTATCAAGGAACAAACAATTGGAATTTCCAATATTTGTTTAATCACAAAGTCACACAAGAACAATTATCCTGGGCCCGTTAGCGGTAGGGGCTACCGCTAATGCTACCATTAACCTGTCGCTGAAACTCTCTATCCATCCTTAATGGTGGCGCTAATGGTTAGGCTACCTTTAAGATGACCGTTAACACCTCTCTGAAGCCTCCTAACGGTAGAGCTAACGGTAAGGCCACCGTTAAGCCTAACGCTAACCTGTCTCTGCAGGACTCTATTGGCACTTAGCGGTTGGGCTAACGGTAAGGGCTACCGTAAATCCACCACTAAAATATTTCGGGAGCTCTCTGTCGCCCTTTAATGGTTTGGAATAGCAGTAATAGGACCGCTAAGGGCCTAGCGGTAGGAGCTACCGCTAAGTAGATAAATTTGCTACTTCTTCGCCGAATCGCTCGTTTTCATCTCTCGGTTATTGCAACGGTTTGCAAGCTTCATCTATTCAGTGCTGAGCTACATCGGCTACTTAGCTGTATGGGGGAAAAACAGAGAATAATCACCCAATTGCATCAATGACGATCAAAACACGGTAAAATAAGCCAGAGATATAAAAATACAAAAATATGCTCAATCTATCCAACTTATATCAAAACTAATAACAAATCCAACTAAAATACTACCCAAATATATAAAAAAATAAAGACAAATTCATGCGAATCAACTGAAATTTGGCAAGTGTACGCCCTGATGAATTTGATGTTGGCGTCTCTGGCTTGAATTTTGAATAAGACCCTCCAATATTTTTTTCCTCTTCAAGTGTTTATTGAACCGTTGAGAAATAAGAGACACTTCTTATTCTCTAAGTGTGGTAGGTTCAACCTTCTCTATAAGCTCTCTCCAATCAATATATTCATCATCATCGGAGTTAACATCGGAAGATAGAGCAACATTTTTCTCTTTTGAGTTGGAACTAAGATGTTCCATCTAAAATGTTTTGAGCGAGCCTACTAATGCATCGAAGTCTAAATCATCTGTGTCTTTTGCTTCTTCAATAGCTGCCACTTTGATGCTAAATTTCTTTGAGATCGATCTTAGTAACTTTCCCACAAGTCGTGATTTAGTCACACCTTCACCAAGTTCTTCGCACTCGTTAGCAATATCCGAGAATCTCATAGCATAGTCCATGGTGGACTCTTTGTCGTCCATTCTCATTGACTCAAAAGTAGCCGTCAACATCCTCAGTCTTGATTTCTTGACACTGTGAGTTCCTTCACACACCCTCTGCAACGCATGCATCCAATGCATCTTTTGCCGACTCACACTTTTTAATCACTTTATAGTAGCTTGAATCAACATAGCCACAGAGAGTGTTGATAGTCTTGGAGTTCCAATTGGACACGGCTAGTTCATCAGCCATCCAATCTTCTTCCCTCTTGATGATGAAATCACCATCAGCATCAGTAATGCGTGGCTTTTCCCATCTAACCAATATGGTTCTCCACGTTCGTTCGTCAATGGGTCTTGATGTGCCACCTCATCCTTTGTTTCCATATAGAATAGTTCTCGATATTAAGGATCGGAGGTCGCGAATTTCCTTGAGCATCCATAGCGTCCTACAAAATAAGGATCAGTATACTTAGTACGTCAAGTATCTAGCTCTAGATGCCAATTGTAAATTTGTAGGTTTATGGTTATTAAATAAGTGTCAGTAAATAGATGTTAAGTCTGGTGTTAATAACACCAGAATTAACATTAAATAGTATAAAAGCAGCGGTATAATTTATACGAATAAAAGAACACAGCAAATAAATTTCATTCATAAGCAACGTGCTTACGAACTAGGTATACAAACCCAAAAACTATATTACTTCAATTTGTTTAAAATCAAATACGAAATCATAAAGTAATATATGAAAAAATTAGCATCAACACTTGATACTAAATACTTGCAACCACGCTATGATGATCTTCTCCTTTGGTACGCAACTTCAAAAATGTATGAATTGTTGATCGGCTTCAAGTCTGACTCGTACATGTGTTCCCTGATGCGTCTTAAAAACGTCTCCTTTACACGGCTTCTTCTTGCCTTATATAGACAAGAATCCCTACCTTGATAAACAAACTAACTCTATACTAGGAAACAAAATAAAAACCAAATATAGTTTTCTAATATTTTGGACCCAAAAAAGGCAAATAAGAACAAAATAAAAAGAAGATAATTTCCATGAATAACATTCCCAACACTTCTGTTCATGGAAGTTTGGAAACAATTTTCTTTCTTTTTTATTATTATTATTATTATTATTATTATTATTATTATTATTATTATTATTATTATTATTATTTACTTTTCATTTGTCTCTTATTAAAGAGATTGTGTATTTTCCATATTTTCTTTAATAAGTGAATTTTATCTTCTTAATAAGTGATATTTGGTATGGTATGGTATGATTTTCGGTCGAAGATCCAATCGTGCTATTATTAAGATTTAATCAATAAATAAAAATTAGTGACCCATCAGAGATGTCGAACAACTGTTTTTTATATTTACTAGTTTTTATTTACATTAATCTATTATTATATGTTTGGTAGATCCATAAATTAAATTATTTTTATCGGATATGATTGAATTTTCATTATTACCAATTACTGCTAGTTGTTTGCAGCAACATCAATGATATCCGGTTGTTTATTTGAAAACACACACATCTATATATATATTAAAGTAGAGGTCTGGAGAGAGAGAAAAAAATGAGTGGAATGCCACGTAGGATTATTTTCTTTTTTTAGTTATGTAGGAATTTTATTAACATAATTATGATAGATACCTTATTTAATATTATTATGATTTGGTTTCTTTTTTTAATTAAAAAGCCACCTTGGATTAGTTTCCTCTTTTAATTATGTAGGAATCTTCTTAACATAATTAGAATAGATACTCTAATTAATATTAAAATAATAAGAAATAATATTATATATATCCTACATAACTAAAAAAAGAAAATAATCCTACGTGGCATTCCATGTATATAAGTATATATATATATATATATATATATATATCTTATATACATGGAATGCCACGTAGGATTATTTTCTTTTTTTAGTTATGTAGGAATTTTATTAACATAGTTATGATAGATACCTTATTTAATATTATTATGATTTGGTTTCTATTTTTAATTAAAAAGCCACCTTGGATTAGTTATTATGTAGGAATCTTCTTAACATAATTAGAATAGATACTCTAATTAATATTAAAATTATAAGAATTAATATTATATATATATATACTTATATACATATATATATAATATATATATATATATATATATATATATATATATATATATATATATAATCACTTATATATTATTTTGATTTTCATTTTGAGTTATTTTTTATTTATTTTTTTTGTTATTTTTTTTTTCATTTCGAATCCAACATATCAAATTCGTCACGTTTTCTCAAAAATAAATTGATCACTTTATTTAATTAAATTATACAAAAATTCAAAATACAATATAATTTGATATTACTTTTATTGTCTATCAACGTGTTGTTTATAAAATATTATTACGATTCAACACTTT
>BMAC01000226.1:1554464-1564733 GCA_014905375.1 Phtheirospermum japonicum | reverse complement strand
CTTATTTGGAGGGTCGGGCTATTCTTTCCCCAACACTTGATGTCGTCGATTTGATTAATAAATATATGATGTCATAAAATTAAAGGGGGAATGTGAAGTATATCTTAGCTCTGATAATGCATGCAAATCTGACTCAAATATTGACATATTGTAGGACGTTTACTCACTAGAGTTTCTAAATACCATTAAATGTTATGGTTTGCCTCTATGAGCTAAAACTAAAAATTAGAATTCCACTCATGTTGTTGAGAATTATCGATCATTCCCTTATGTTGTGTAATGTTAGTTGTTTACTTGACTGTCATATTGTATAGGCTAATATTTTTCAAAGAAGCAATTCAAGTGAATTGTTGTTAATCCTTAGAATGACTGTCACACCATCCWATTCGAGGTTCCCTTTCAAGTTCCAACGATGACAATTTCCTCTGATCGTGTCATATGCTATGATGATCAACAAAATTCAAGGACAATATCTCTCTCACGTTGGAATTTTCCTGAAGAAGCCTGTTTTCAGCCATGGTCAGTTATATGTTACTATATCAAGGGTGACCAATCGTATAGGTTTACAAATATTGATCGACGATGATGATAATAAACATGTTAACAAAACTACAAATGTAGTGTATAAGGAAATTTATCATAATTTGTAAAGTATATTTCGTCTAATAACAATCCTTTTATGAATTATGTTATATCATTTTGAATACTATTCAATCTTTAAATAATATTTAGATGATTTATATATAGGGAGCAGTTATGGTAAAACCATCTCTGGTGTGAGAACCAGTGATGGTTCTTACCGAAATATACATACACACAGAGATATATATAATTTAAGTATACATATATACAATTACTTATTTAAATATTTTAATACATTTTAAATAATTCTTTTTATTTTAAATAAAATAAAATAAAAAATTACCGTGCAACGCACTGGTACAATACTAGTATTAATCAAGTTGCACAAAAATGGTGAAGTGCCAAAAATGGTTAAGCGGTATAAATGGAAGTACAAGAATGCCATGCATGTCACTTCAATATTCTTCAAATATTTGAGTTAATTGTAAAAGTTATATTTGAGTGTTACTCAACTTTTTTTAGGCATATTGCAAAAAATACAACCGAAAGATATGAATTAACTAATTTAATGGTATTTAGTTATCGGAAAACATTTAAGGCAGATACTTGTGTAAGACCAGATTAACAAGTCATGACCCGTTAGGTCATCTGACCCGATACTATAATATATTAGGTTTTGTATTGTGATGTATCTGACCTGTGATATGATGTATTGGTTTTTTATCGTATATTCTTTTACTATGATGTATTATTTTTTTATTATAATATATTGATTTTTGTACTATAATGTATTGATATGAAATTCTAGTCTAACGGATGATCTGTTAGTTCGGCCTAACAAGAGTGTTGCCCAACATTTAATCGTCTATCATTTAGATCTCAACGTCCTTAGTCTCGAGAGAATTCTATTTATACTTAGACTTTAAGAGATTCAACAGAAAATATTATTTATACAAATCATTTAATTAAGCATAAAACTCATTCAGTGGATAATCAAATAACTAAGAGCATCTCCAATGGGATGTGAATTGGGGTAAAAAAATTGCCAAATAAGCTTAAAATTCTTATGTGGCAAGAAAAAATGTAGACAATGTCTAGCACACCATCTATATTTAGATGGTGTGCTAGACATTGTCTATTTAATATTTTACCTTATTTATTTACCTTTAAATATTAATTTATTTATTTCTCTCTCCTCTCAACCAATAGTAGTTAAGTATTTTACACAATTCACATTTACCATTGGAGAAGATTTCTAAGTAATAATATTGTATTTGCCATGTCATTAAGAATTCACATTGTCCCATTGGAGATGCTCTAAATCAAAATTTTAAACCCGAAACCTTTTCTTTCACGTTTCAATATAACTTGATTATCATGGCATGGTTTTCAATTTCGTCAGAAATATAGGCTCAAATAACTCACTTTACGTATAATAATGGGATTCACAACAAAGTTTCATTTCAAGAATATTTGTTATTCAAATATTAAGATTTTGCATAGTAATCATTAATTCTCAATTTACCACGTAGAAAATTGATATTTAAAAAATATTAATTAAGAGCACGTCTGAAAAATGAAAATTTAGTGATATATTAAATATAATAATTGAACTATATTTGTGGGATGGACAAAAATAGAATACGAAACTATCTTTGTGGGAGGGAGTTATTGTAATTGGACCTCTTGCTCAGTGGGTCTTCCCAATTTCAAATTATCCAACATAAACTAACCCATCTACCAAGATTTGATGAGCCCAAAACGAATGCAACTTCTAAAAATCGTATATGTTCATGAAGCTTTTCAAAAGTTTTGGAATGTCAATACAAATCATTTCACAAAACTTTTGAAAAGTCTTGGAATGTCATTACAAAGCAGGCATATTGTCTCACTATCGTATTTATAATGTTGATTTGTGTAAAAACAGATATATCTCAATAAAGAACATTACATGAAATAGCCGCAAGATATGATATCACACCCTACATGTAATAAGATGGCAAATACTTGGGTGAGACCGGTCTCATACTATGAGATCACTTTTAACTATATCCATTTACTCACTACAATCCGACCCATTTACCCACCCACCCAACCACTTCCCCACCCCTTCATATTACTAATTAAAAAAAAATCTAACATCATCTCCTCCCCACCTTCCCCCCTCTCCCTCTCTCTCGCGCGCGATGTAGCTCGCCGCGTCGGTCGTCAGATCGTGGATCCCGGCGCCGGCTTGGGATCGCCGAGTCGAACTCGCTGAGCGCGGCGCATGAATCGATTTTCCAGAAATCAAAAAGGATTGTGACATTTTTTGCCCCAATTCTCATTGCAAAACCCTTCAGAGATTCTACGACAATTGGGTGAATCGCCGCCTGAAATGAGAAATTGATGAACCCAATTCGTATGAAAGCTCTGAAAATCTGGTGTGCTTATGTTCTTTTAAATACAATTCATTTTCGTTTGGGTTTTTGCTGATTTTTCAAATTTTTATTTTATTTTGAACTTATTTTCATTGATTTAAAAATTCCTGAAAATGGAATCGTTCTCGGTTATACTGACTGGATCAATTCGCAACGGTGCTGTGATTTTGTCTTAATTTTCGTTGAAAACAAGCAGAACTACGTAGAAGGCAGCTATTGTATTTAATTTTTTTTCTTATTTTTAATTCGGATGATAGCTTGTTTTTCTATATAATTCAATGGTGGGAGTAAAAAACTGCAAAATTTTAGTTTTCGTTTAATTTACATATCTGTGTAATTGTGTAATTTACATGAGGAATTTAAGTTGCTCGTAGATAATTTAACCAAATATCGAGAATATGGTAGATTCTAATGATAATGTGGAAAGTGGTGAAGAAGGCCTAGCTTCGACCATGGCCGATGTTGTCGACCCCACCCAAAACAACGATAGCCACTTAAACAATTTCCCGAGAAGAGACATCATTGGAACCRAACCTGAAAACCTYGAACCCCACAACGGGATCGAATTCGAATCCCATGAAGCAGATAGATGGTCTGAATTTATGGTGGAGATGGATAGAGACTTTCCGGTGGAAAAATGGAACAGATAGATKGTCGAGGACTTAGTATGTGTTCTTGTATCAAATAATTCATATGAATGTTAGATAGTTTGAATTATTTGAACAATAGGATGCTTTCTGAACGTTCCTTGGGTTTCTTGTGCAGGTTTTCTTCAATCCTAAAATCTATAATAGTGATTTTTCGACTCCTTTATATAATTGGAAACAGCGCCTCTGGATCTGCATGGGCGCCGCCAGAGGACTCCATTATCTCCACACCGGGGCCAAGAACGTAATCATCCACCGCGGCATCAAGTCCACCAACATCTTACTAGACGATAAATGGGTGGCCAAAGTTTCCGATTTTGGCCTCTCAAAAGTAGGCCCCACCGCCGGCAGCGCCAACACCCACGTCACCACCGTCGTGAAAGGCAGCTTCGGATACGTCGATCCGGAATACTACCGACAGCAGTAGTTGATGGAAAAATCCAACGTGTATTCCTTCAGCATTGTGTTGTTTGAAGTTTTATGCGCTAGGCCAGCGATAATCCCTAGCTTGCCGAAAGCGAAAGTGAATATAGCCGAGTGGGCTAAATTCTGTAGCAGAAAGGGAACGATCGAGCAAATGTCGATTCTAATCTGGATGGTCAAATTGTGCCGGAGTGGTTAGGAAAACTTGTTGAAACGGCGGTTACGTGTCTTAGGGACAAAGGAACGTAGATGTAGTCARATATCCGGATACTATATTCATGTATGCTAGTTCAAAGTGACTCGAAAGCTATATTTAATTTTTGAGATGTCGTTTGTTGTAGAATTAAATGCTACAATAAATCTTTGAATTTAATGATAATAATATTCAGCCCTCGAATACTCCCAAAGAAAATGGAGGCCATGTTTTATGTATTATAATGAGAAGGAAAGAAAAATATCAAGCAATGTGGACAATTCTACTTTAAGAGTCTTTTCTAAGTCATGTTACCAAACTTAATAATAATGCAAAGGCTTTACGTCCTTATCACAAAAGYTGAGCCACTGTCCGAGGAGAACATCACTATAGACGACCACCATTGAACAAATTTTTTTGTTCTTTTAAATATAAATTTACTGCATTGCTTCCTCTATCTCAAGTATATAATTTACTATTTTATATGTGCAAAAGTATATAATTTACTATTTTATACATATTTTTACAATAAAACATAGTTAAGTAACATTTTTAACTCAAGTTATTTGAATATCCCAAAACATTGTTAAAGTATCACAAAAGATTATTAAAATATCACAAGTTTTTTATTATTTCACAAAACATTCGTTGTTCATCATATTTCAATTATGGGATGTATAATTGTTCTTCTTATTATTTCGCATCAATCTGCAGATTTTCAGATTTTTTTGATTTTATTTACTATTTTCCGGTTAATTTGAAAATTTGAAAAAATTCACCAAATATTCCAGAAAAATGAATAAATTCATCAAATATCCGTTGTTTATCGTATTGTAATTTTGGGTTATAAGATTATTCTTCTTATTAGTGCACATCAACCTGCAAATTTTTAAAATCTTCCGATTGTTTTTACTATTTTTCCGGCCGCCAGTTTAAAAAATTGAAAAAAATCACCAAATATCCCAGAAAAATTAAAAAAATTCACCAAATATCTGTTATTTATCGTATTGCAATTCTAGGTTATACAATTATTCGTCTTATTGTTGCGCATCAACCTGTAAATTTTTAGATTTTTTTTTTCTTTAACTATTTTTTCGGCTAGTTTGAAAAATTGAAAAAATTCAAAAAATATTCCAGAAAATTTAAAAAAATCACCAAATATCCGTTGTTTATCGTATTACAATTCTTGGTTGTACGATTATTCGTCTTATTGTTGCGCATCAACCTGCAAATTTTTAAATTTTTTTTTTCGATTTTTTTTACTATTTTTCCGGCTAGTTTAAGAAATTGAAAAAATTCACCAAATATTTCAGAAAAAATTGAAAAAATTCACCAAAAATTCTTTGTTCATCGTATTGCTATTCTGGAATGTACGATTGTTCGTCTTATTGTTGGGCATCAACCTGCAAATTTTCGGATTTTTTCGATTTTTTTACTATTTTTCCGGTTAATTTGAAAAACTCACCAAATATTCGTTGTTCATCGTATTGTAATTTCGCACTGTACGATTATTCGTCTTATTGTTGCGCATCAACCTGCAAAATTTTAAATTTTACCGATTTTCTTTTACTATTTTTCCGGCTAATTTGAAAAATTGAAGAAATTCACCAAATATTCCAGAAAAATTGAAAATTTTTACTAAATATTCGTTGTTCATCGTATTGCTATTTTGGGATGTAGGATTGTTCGTCTTATTGTTGGGTATCAACCTGCAAACTTTCAGATTTTTTCGATTTTTTTTACTATTTTTCCGGCTAGTTTGAAAAATTAAAAAATTTACCAAATATTCGTTGTTCATCGTATTGCAATTCGGTTCTGTATGATTATTCCACTTATTGTTGCGCATCAACTTGTAAATTTTTAAATTTTTCCGATTTTTTTTACTATTTTTCCGGCTAATTTGAAATTTTGGAAAAATTCACCAAATATTCCAGAAAAATTGAAAAAATTCACCAAGTATTCGTTGTTCATCGTATTGATATTCTGGGATGTACGATTGTTCTTCTTATTATTGGGCATCAACCTGCAAATTTTCAAATTTTTCCGATTTTATTTACTATTTTTCAGGTTAGTTTGAAAAATTCACCAAATATTCGTTGTTCATCGTATTGCAATTCTGGGCTCTAGGATTGTTCGTCTTATTATTGCGCATCAACCTGTAAATTTTCAGATTTTTTTGATTTTTTTTACTATTTTTTCGGCTAGTTTAAAAATTGGAAAAATTCACTGAATATTCGTTGTTCTTCGTTTTGCAATTCTGGGCTGTACTATTGTTCGTTTTATTGTTGCGCATCAACCTGCAAATTTTCAGATTTTTCTGATTTGTTTTACTATTTTTCTGACAAATTTGAATAATTGAAGGGGGTTGGGTCCAGTTTTGGGTTATTGGGTCTGAGTTTGGGTTGTTTCCTGGGTTTGAATCACCTTACAAAATAATAAAATGTGGTCTCATTCTATGAGAACGGTTCACCAAGACCTACTCTAATAAGATTGGGTTTCTTTTAAAAAAAAATAAAAAAAATGTAACAAAAAAAATTACTCTTGAAAATTTTATAGTTTGAAAAGATTAAATCAACATGAAAAAAGTTAGTAGGCAAGTAACTACTTGAATTACATCTCGTTCCACACCTATTTAAATAGGACGGGATTTCACTGGTCTGTATTCTCTTAATTCCACCTAAAACCTTGAAAAATAACTATATTTCAAATATTAGTATCACCCCTATATATTAATGTAAAATTTTTCATAATTTATGTGTCTACTTCGTATGCTTCCTTTAACTAATAAAAAGGGGCATTGCCAAATACTACATAGGAAAAAATAGTTTTATCAAATACTCTGACTAATTATACAAAATGTCAAATAGTCCAACCACAAATATACCAACCACAAATATACAATTATAAGGTTACCCTAATAATAATAATAATAATAATAATAATAATAATAATAATAATAATAATAATAATAATAATAATAATAATATCAATAAACAATACACCACCACCTCCCGCCGGCCACCCCCACCGCTGTTGTTGTCCGGCCGCCGCAGGAAAATTTTCCGGCGATATTTTTTTTTTGCCCAACAAATATAAAGTTAGAAATCTCACTATAAAGTAAGAAATTTTTAATAAGAAATTTTCTTACTTTTTCATGCATAAAGTATGAGATTTTCACTATAAAGTAAGATTTTTTTTTTTTGTAACATAAATTAAAAATATCTTAATTTTTGAAAATAAAGTAAGAAATTTCACTATAAAATAAGAACTTTTCCTACTTTTTCGAATATAAAATAACAAGCTTTTTTACTTTAAAGGATATAAAGTAAGAAACTTTATTAATTTTTTGAACATAAAGTATGAAATTTCACTATAAAATAATAATATATAATTTGTATTAAATAAGAAAATATATAATAATAATTTGCTATTAAGCAAGAATAACGGCCAGGTCATATTCTGTTCCTAATTAATTAATAACTCCATCTCAATTATTTCATTTTCAAGTTTTTTATTTGATAATATTGCAAAAGTGGGCAGATTGTTGCTGTTAAGAGGCTGAAACCTGCTGAGGGGAGGGATGCGTGCTATGACCGTGAACTTGGTGTGCTTTCTCATTTGAGCCACCCCAACATTATCAGTCTGATTGGTTTCTGTGCTCACCAGACACCGAGCGCATCATTTTCTACGAATTCATGCCTTTGAGAGCTTTGTATGATCATCTTCATGGTAATTAATTAATTAATTTATGATCAATTCAACACATACTGCTTCAATCATTAGTTTATATTGATTTGGTTTCAAGTTGGCAACATGAGTTGTACATACGTAATCATATATATGTTCATTTAATTCTTTAAGTGAGATTATTATCATGTTATCCTAAAATGAATTTTAATCATTAATTAAAAGTTTCCATGTGTGATGCGGCTCGTCCAGCCGGAAATGGAGGCATTGGATTGGGACATGAGGATGAGAATTGGAGCTGGTTTGGCAAAAGTTCTGAGCTACCTTCACAACGAAGCTAATCCTCGGGTTATCTACAGGGACCTCAAACCAAGGGACGTGCTATTAAGCGAAGAGTGCCACCCTAAGATCTCTGATTTCGGGATCGCGATATCTGCACCGTCTAATGATCGATCGTCCTCTGTTACTGTGACGCAGCTCATGGGCACTCCTCCTTACTGGGCACCCGAAGGCGCCCTCACCGACAAACTCTCTCCAAAGTCCGATGTTTACAGCTTCGGTGTGCTGTTGCTGGAGATTATCGCCGGTACTGTGCCACTGGATGCCAGACGTCCACGTTATGTTGATGATTGGGTAACATTAAAAATACTAATTAATATCCTTAAAGACAATTACTGTTTTTTCTTTTCTTTGGTTTTTTTTTAATCTTGCATCATGTATAATAGGTTCAATATGCATACAGGTTCTCTTCCTAGTTTCCCTTCAATATAATTTCCTTAGATTATGCTACTTTTAGTTTTGGCCAAGTCTTTTGTATTAACCCATTTTACGGCAGTGATGTTTATCTTCACCGCGACAAAAAATTCATTTCTAATTGTTGGTTTGTGTATATATGAAAAATATGCAAATTATTGAATATTTTTTTCAATGGTTGTGTATATATGGATGATTGTATATTGATGTATATGTCAATTTTTTACATATTTCATCGAATCAATATGAAATATACTTGGTGCACCTGCTTTTATTTTTATTTTAACGGCCAGGTCATATTCTGTTCCTAATTAATTAATAACTCCATCTCAATTATTTCATTTTCAAGTTTTTTATTTGATAATATTGCAAAAGTGGGCAGATTGTTGCTGTTAAGAGGCTGAAACCTGCTGAGGGGAGGGATGCGTGCTATGACCGTGAACTTGGTGTGCTTTCTCATTTGAGCCACCCCAACATTATCAGTCTGATTGGTTTCTGTGCTCACCAGGACACGAGCGCATCATTTTCTACGAATTCATGCCTTTGAGAGCTTTGTATGATCATCTTCATGGTAATTAATTAATTAATTTATGATCAATTCAACACATACTGCTTCAATCATTAGTTTATATTGATTTGGTTTCAAGTTGGCAACATGAGTTGTACATACGTAATCATATATATGTTCATTTAATTCATTAAGTGAGATTATTATCATGTTATCCTAAAATGAATTTTAATCATTAATTAAAAGTTTCCATGTGTGATGCGGCTCGTCCAGCGGAAATGGAGGCATTGGATTGGGACATGAGGATGAGAATTGGAGCTGGTTTGGCAAAAGGTCTGAGCTACCTTCACAACGAAGCTAATCCTCGGGTTATCTACAGGGACCTCAAACCAAGGGACGTGCTATTAAGCGAAGAGTGCCACCCTAAGATCTCTGATTTCGGGATCGCGATATCTGCACCGTCTAATGATCGATCGTCCTCTGTTACTGTGACGCAGCTCATGGGCACTCCTCCTTACTGGGCACCCGAAGCGCCCTCACCGACAAACTCTCTCCAAAGTCCGATGTTTACAGCTTCGGTGTGCTGTTGCTGGAGATTATCGCCGGTACTGTGCCACTGGATGCCAGACGTCCACGTTATGTTGATGATTGGGTAACATTAAAAATACTAATTAATATCCTTAAAGACAATTACTGTTTTTTCTTTTCTTTGGTTTTTTTTTAATCTTGCATCATGTATAATAGGTTCAATATGCATACAGGTTCTCTTCCTAGTTTCCCTTCAATATAATTTCCTTAGATTATGCTACTTTTAGTTTTGGCCAAGTCTTTTGTATTAACCCATTTTACGGCAGTGATGTTTATCTTCACCGCGACAAAAAATTCATTTCTAATTGTTGGTTTGTGTATATATGAAAAATATGCAAATTATTGAATATTTTTTTCAATGGTTGTGTATATATGGATGATTGTATATTGATGTATATGTCAATTTTTTACATATTTCATCGAATCAATATGAAATATACTTGGTGCACCTGCTTTTATTTTTATTTT
>BMAC01000226.1:1502952-1554439 GCA_014905375.1 Phtheirospermum japonicum | reverse complement strand
TCTTAATGTCCTCCTGAATACATGCGCAGACCCTCCTTAATCGATTCGTCCATCAATGCAAAAGTTTTTATTTGCTTTTTTAAGCTTACGGAGACTGATTGTTGGGGGAATGTTTCCTGCAAATTAATTAATTCACAGTTATACAGAAGTGGGTAATTCTAACACATTGTCTTCGGCTTTAAATTATTCCTCATTCATTTGAAACGCAAAGCATGATAAATGACAATTGATATGCAAAGAATAATGATCACAGGAAATTATTAGAACAAATTCATTCCCGGCCCAGCCAGCAATTACTAGCCAGCTCTGTATCCAGAAATTAATGCTAATATATATTGGGCATCCACTTCTTATTTCCCCCCTTTTTTCCAGTCTAGCAATTTTAGATTTAGTTTCACTTATTTGATTAATTAGTAGTGTATGATTAGTTCTAACGGTCAGTGTTAATTTTCCACWTGTTTTYTAACCRATTTATATATAGTGCATGTGATGATGATCAAAATCTATAAGAATAGTTGTTGAAACAMACAMTATATACTGCACCATATGCATCCCAGTTCGTAACAAACTTTGTATACTGAAATTCTCGCTGATTTTCTCATGCCAGAAGCAGTTCCGTTAGCCCGACCAAAAATATTTGCACTTTCCAAATGATTACCACCTGCACTTAATTAAGTCGACTTTTCATTCATTAAATCGAACAGATAAATTGGACTTGGAAACACTTCCATACGTGCCCTATATTTCCATTTATATATGTTGTAATTTTGTTTGGAGAAATAAAATTTGTAATTCTATAAAACACAATAAAATATAGATAAATAATTCTTATAATCTTTAAAATTTCTAACAACCTGACATGATAGTATCGTAGGCGTAAAGGAAGTGATCTTTTACCAAACATTTTAAAAATCAACTAAAATCAACGGATGCATTACATCAGAAAATACCTCAGAATCATCAATATCGGAAAGGCTATCTTGATGGTCTTTCTTTCGTTTTTCACTTAGCTGTTCCTGGGCCCAACACACGCAAAAGCTTGAGCAATCTAATATGAAGAAGAGGATCTGTAATCCCAGCAATGTCATACTCAGGTACATACGGACTGAGCAATCTAAAAGTGGAAATAAAGATTCTGTGGGAATAAAAAAATCAAAAACAATAACCCTTCGTGTTGATCTTAAATAATAATAAAAAAATAATAATAAATTAAATAGGAAGCACCATTACAAAGGAAAAAAGACAAGTGGTTTTGGCTAAAACCCCATCACAAGTGTTTGTGAAGGTTTTGGTTCTATGCATGTGCCAAGAGGGTTTGTCTCTCTATGTGTGTTTCCTGCTTAATTGCAGCTTTTGTGCTCTAATTAGTATAAGGTGTGCATATATAAAATAATTATTATTAATGCACTTAGTGTATCACATAAATAAAAGTACTAGTTACCTCAGTATATGAAATGACCATTTGGGAAAATTGCACAAATATTAAAACTTATAAGTTACAGGATAAAAATTGGCACAGAATAAGTCGAGGCAGATACATACCTGCTTCCAATACTGATATAGAGGCTGCAAATAAGATTATCTTCCTCCTCCGTAAATCCAACGTGCTTTATGTTAGGCCTCAAATAGTTGAGCCATCTCAGTCGGCAACTCTTCCCACATCTCTTCAGCCCTGCAAAATAAAAATTGAACTCTATTTACATACATATCTAACATAAATTCATCCAAAATTAAATATTTTAAGATTAATAATTCTTTGTACCAATTTTCTGAGGAAGGCAAATCCCACAACTGCTTTACAATCTGGAATTGAAGGCAAATCAATAATTGCTTAAGCATTCTATATAAACCGGGATAAAACACAAAAGATTATATGAACCTCTGTCCTTGGTAATGCTGGCTCCCCGACAATGGCCTTCAATTTAGGTGAAACACCGCATACTTTGTTCAGACCTCCCGGGCCGCTTCTTCTTTTACTTCCAGCTGGGGCCCTGCAATAAAATAGATATGATTACTGTTACAATAAAATGAAAAATAATTGCAGAAGAAATTTCAGACCATATTCCAGTAAAAAAACAATAATTGCCCTAATTTTCAATATTAAATTTCTAGAACTTTTCAGTTCAAATGACAACTAATACCTGATGGAAGTCACCAGAGCCGAAACCGGCGGAGCTGCCGGAGGTGTTGCTGACGCGAACAAGGACGCACTCGATAATCCGTTGGAGCTTGATTTCAAGGTCCTCGTCCTCGGGTTTGGCGGCGGGCGGCGTGTACTCAACCAGAGTTGAGGATGAAGATGACGGCGGACGCGGAGGGAGAGAGGCCGTAGATCTGTCCGCCACCGTAACCAACTGCAAATCGCCGGTGGCGACAGACGCCGCCCTCCCCGACGATGATGACATTCGCGAGTTTTTCTGTAAAACCCTAAACCAAGGGTTTCAGATTTGGGAGAATAATGGGATCTGTGATCGGAAATTAACGCAAACTTTGAAAGATTAGGGATTAGAAGATTGGATTGGTAAAGATGTGAAGGTGTAATTCTGCGAAACTGAACGAATTCGACGGCCCAGAGTATCACAAGTCATAAGTAATTTGGGGCTAAAATTTCCTGCCCTTCCTACGATATTTCCAAGTTAATTAAAATAATTTTTTCTATCTGAATAAAAAAAAAATTCTTTTTAATTTTTTATTTATGACGTGGCGAATGCAGATCGTCGGATGAGAGACGAATCAACGGTCGAAACAACTTGCTTGAGCAGGACGCGGATCGGTGACATGGCATCCGAATTTCTACGGCGGTTCTACGATAACCGCCGTAAAAAGTTGGATTTAAGGCTGTTTTACAAAACCGCCGTAGAATGTAAGTTTTGACATCGGTTATTTGTGAACCGCTGTTAAAATAAGCTGGCTCCCAATTTTAACATCGGTTCTGTAATAACCGCCGTAGAATAGGTGAAGTTTTACGGCGGTTGTTACAAAACAGCCGTAAAATGTGTCACTTTTACGGCGGTTAATAGTGAACCGCCGTTAAAATCAGTTGATATCCAATTTTAACGTCGGTTTTGATAAAACCGCCGTAAAATGACCTTTTTGACGGCGGTTTTAGCCATAACCGCCGTTAAAAGTATTTTTAAGGCGGTTTTCAGTGAACCGCCTTTAATTAACAGCCTTAGAAAGCTGTTTCTGTAGTAGTGTGGTGCTTAATTCATTTATGTGTCATCCGAACCTAATATTTACCTAATTTAATAATTTTCTTTTTATTGTATCTTACCTAATTTAATTATTTTATTATTTTATTCATTATTCAGTACTTTCCTTTAATTCTCCTAATATAAATTATAAATAAGTCATATATAATTAGTAGATGAATTTTTATAAGTATGTAAATATAATTATTAATGAATTTAATCTAAACATTAAAATATAATATTAATAATTATAATAATTAATAAACTGAATAGGGCACGGGTTAAGATCACATCATTTCAGTTTTTTATTTTAAATTTAAAACTTTGTAATTTTCATAAATATTTTTTATATTTAATTTCTTATAAATTCTGTGTAATACACGAATATTAAACTAGTTTATTATATTATTTAAATTTAGTTTCTTATAAATTCCGTGTAATACACGGGTATTAAACTAGTTTATTATGTTTACAAGAAGAGTGACTCTTAAACAGTATTGTGTAGATCCAACATAATTTTCTACTAATTGTTAGTTATTTGGGCATGTGATTTGATGAGGCATAAATAGGTCAGACCCGCATTGGGGTAGACCTGGATCTAGATAGTCAAAGAAGGGAGCTCAGGATGGCTTACGCTTGGTTTGACCTGGTTTTCTTAAAAGCTGAATAGATCAGAGTATCGTCATCCCAGCCCAGGAGTTGTCCTGAGCTTAGTAGAGCTGAGCAGCGTCATCACAACCCAGGAGTTGTCCTGAGTTTAATAGAGTTGAGCAGCGTCATCCCAGCCTGGGAGTTGTCCTGAGCTGATAGAAGATCTCATGTGAGATAAATCTTGAAATATAAAGACAGGCTTGCCAACAGAAAGGATACCAGAACTAGGGAAGACCTGGTCCTTGATCCTTTCCGGGGGGACAAGTGGAACCACTTGTCAGAGTTTGTTGTTTAAACGGCCCTTGATTCGCGGCCTTAGTTACCGAGATCCCGGAAGGGGTCCCCACTGGGAAAAACTATAAGTATCTCAGCCCCAAGGCTGAGAGAGGTATGTCATTCTTTGTGCATTCCTTGCTTTTCTCACTGAAAATACTCTGTACGCTTTCTGACTTAAGCATCGGAGAGGTTTCCATCGGAAAACCCCCGGTGGTCCTTTTCTGACGTGTTTGTGTGTGCAGGTTGGGAAATTGCGCAAGGTTCAGGCGTGGTCATATTTTCGGGTGAAACAATTGGCGCCGTCTGTGGGAAATTCTGAGCTAAGGCATGAGTTTGAATGGCTCTAGACGGGTTGCGACGGAATCTGGTGGGAGAACTAGGTGGAACCCCTAGTTCCACCGCGCCGTGGGGCATGCCGTGGTCGGCAGAGCCGTCGACGACGAGGCCAAAGGGGGCAGAGCCGTAAGTAGCAACTGGACTAGGCACTGCGCCACCCCCCCTCCGGCGGATCTACGCCCGCCGTGGGTGGATCTTTGTACGACACCTTTCTCAGACAGCTGTCTGAGCTCATCGGCAAGGCTATGGAAACGGCTGTGGAGAAGAAATTCACGAAAATCTCGACGCCGCCATCCAATGCACCACCAAATAGGACTGTTCCGTTGACAGAAACGGATCTGCTGCACGGCCGGCGCACTGATCGGACTCCCCTCCAGGACAGAGAAGAACATTTCTCCACTTCTGATAGCAAGACGTCAAGCCAGGTCAACCCAGGCTTGGCTGAGTAGATGCAAAGCTTGCAGAAGGAGGTGAGAGTGTTCAAGAGGAAGATGGCGGGCACCAGTGCGGCGCCGGCGCGGAGGGGCACGCCGTTTACGGAAGAAGTAATGAGTGATGATATACCGGCCTCGTATAGGTCTTTAGGCTTTGAGTATAATGGGACCATGGATCCGTGGGACCATCTCAGCTGCTTCGAAATCGCTGCCGCGGTACATAAGTTCTCTGATGCGGTCATGTGCCCTATGACTTTCACCAAGTCAGCTCAGCTCTGGTTTAGCTAGTTGCCGCCACGCTCCATCAGCAATTTTGATGAGTTCAGCTTGGCCTTCTTGCATCAATTCACTAGCTGCCAAAAGTACCAGAAGATTCCACTTGAGCTGTTTAGTCTAAAACAGAAAGAGGGAGAAAGCTTACGTGCTTATATTAATCGATTTACTAATGAAAAGCTCGAGTTGCCTTCTGCGTCAGAGGAGCTCTTTGTGAACGCACTTGCGTAAGGCCTCGGGAGAGGAGAGTTTTTCCAATCGCTGGTGGTGAAGCCAGCTCTGAAGTTCGGAGAGCTCTTGGAGAGAGCCGAAAAGTATATCCATTTGGAAGAAGCCCTGAAAATCAAGGACGAGGGAGAGAAGAAAAGAGAGAGAGATACGATAGAGAAGAGAGGGTACCAGTAAAAAAGTCCAGGTCAGACCTTTCAGCTGGGAGACCTCGCTTTGAAAGATACACGCCCCTGGAGACTTCACAAGGGGAAATCCTAAGGAAATAGAAAGGCATCCAGACCTGAAGTGGCCTAAAAGATATTCACAGAAGCCTAAGAAGGAAAGGTCTGACCGATTCTGTTGTTTTCATAACGAATATGGGCACGACACAGATTAATGCACTCATCTGAAGGATGAGCTGGAAAGGATGGTGCAGGCTGGGCACCTTAAGGAATATGTACGGATGAGAAGGGAGGAACCTAGGTCTGGTCATCGTAGTAATGATCTACCCAAACAGGGAAAGAATGAGCAGGACAACAGACGCAACGGTGGAAGAAGGAGCGATCAGGTCCAGGACATAAGAGGAGAAATTCAAATGATCACTGGTAGAGAGTGGGATGAGCACTCCAAGCGAACCCAGCATAGCTATGTCCGGGCCGCAAAGGATCTGGACCGAAAGTCGCGTGAGGTGGGGCAGATGGCTTCCAGCCCAAATATTTGCTTTGGCTCAGAAGATGGGGAAGGTATCTTAGCCCCTTATATGGACGCCCTGGTTATAATGGCTACTATTGCCAACTATAACGTGAGGCGGGTGTTTGTTGATACAGGAAGCTCTGCCGACATCCTGTTCTATGACTGTTTACAGCAATTAAAGCTAGATGTGGAGTTGGAAGAGGTGACGACTTCCTTGGTGGGATTTGCAGGGGGAGCCCTGAAACCCTTGGGGGCGGTCAGGCTCTTGGTGACGCTTGGTGAAGAGCCGTATAGAGTAACCAGAACGGTGCGATTTTTGGTTGTTGATGCACCATCTTCATACAATGCCATGCTTGGACGACCATCTTTAAGACAGTAATTTCTGTATATCATATGAAGATGAAATTTCCAGCGGAGAATGGAATGGGTGAAGTAAGGGGCGATCAATACGCGTCCAGGCAGACGTATGTGGAATGCATCAGACGCAATGAAGAAGAACGACAGAGTAAGAGATCTCGGTTGGAACAGCCAAGGTCGGGTCTGGCTCAGAGAGAGGAAGGACTGATGATGGTAGAGGTCGTACCGGGAGACGAAAATTTAGTCCTCCGTGTGGAGACGACCCTAAACCCGGAGGTTTTGGTAGATTTAGTGGCATTATTACGAGAGAGCGCGGACATATTCGCCTGGTCTCCCGAAGACCTGGTCGGGATAGACCTAGAGGTGGCTGAACATCATCTCAATATCAGCCCTGGAGAGAAGCCAGTTAAGCAGAAGAAGCAAAATTTCGGGGCAGAGAAAGAAGCAATCATCGAGGCTGAAGTCGAGAAACTGCTGAGGGCCAAACATATCCAAGAGATACAATTCCCCGAATGGCTCTCTAATGCAGTGCTAGTCCCTAAGACTCAGGAGGACTGGCGCATGTGTATAGATTTTCTCGATCTCAATCGTGCTTGCCCCAAAGACCACTAACCTCTTCCTAGAATAGACCAATTGGTCGATTCCATGTCTGGATGTGAGCTATTAAGTATGATGGACGCCTCACAAGGCTATCATCAGATCAGGCTCGCAGAGGAGGACTGAAAAAGGGTCAGCTTCATAACCCCAAAGGGAACATACTGTTACGTGGTTATGCCATTCGGTCTCAAAAATGCGGGGGCCACGTATCAGAGACTGGAGGACAAGATGTTCAAGGAACAGTTGGGAAGAAATATGGAGGTATATGTGGATGACATGTTGGTCAAAAGAGTTAAGGCGACCTCACATGTGGATGACCTGAAAGAGACCTTTGACACCCTGAGGAGGTACAAAATGAAGCTCAACCCCAAGAAATGTACATTCGGGGTTAGAGCTGGAAAATTCCTGGGTTACATGGTCACAGAGAAGGGTATCGAGGCAAAACCGGAAAAGGTAAGATCTATCATGGAGATGCAGGCGCCAACAAACGTCAAGGAAATGCAGTGCTTAGCAGGTCAAATCAACGCTCTGAGTAGATTCATTTCGCGCTCAACTGAAAAGAGTTTTCCATTTTTTCAAGCCTTACGGAAAAAATCTAGATTCCGGTGGGATGATGAATGTGAGAAGGCATTCAAGATGTTGAAAGAGCACCTGGAAGGGATGTCATTACTTACCAAACCAATTCAAGGCAAGCCCTTGATTTTATACCTATCGGTAGGACTGCAGGCTGTTAGCTCGGTCTTATTAAGAGAGGAAGGCAAGATACAAAGGCCTGTGTATTACGGGAGCAAGGTATTACATGACGCGGAAACTCGGTATGTAGAAGTGGAGTGGGCTATCTTAGCCTTGGTAGGCACGACACGTAAGCTACGACCTTATCTTCTCTCACATAGCATAATTGTGCGAACCAACCTGCCATTAAGAGCTGTTATGGACAAGCCAGAGGCGTCAGGACGGCTGGTCAGATGGATAATCGAACTCAACGAGTTTGATATAACTTTTGAAGCCAGAACAGCTATTAAAGCTCAGGCACTGGCTGACTTCATAAAAGAAATGACCAACTCTCCCTATGAAAAGCAGGAATGGACAATTTTCACGGATGGTTCGGTGGGAAGTCATGGTTGTGGAGAAGGAATAGTCTTAATTGATCCGGCGGGTGTAGCTACTGAGTACGCAGTTCGAATGAACCACGCTCTGTCTAATAACGCGGCTGAGTATGAAGCCTTGTTGAGATGAATTCAGATGGCAAGAGACTTGGGAGCAGAGCAGGTATGTGCTAATGGTAGATTCACAATTGGTATGCAATCAAATAAATGGCAATTTCGAGACAAGAGAGGAGAATATGCAAAAGTATCTAGCTCAGTTCAAAGAGCTCGCCAAGGATATGAAAGCTTTGACCGTCCTCCAGATTCCTAGAGAGGAAAATGGTAGAGCAGACTATTTGGCTAAAGTGGCGAGCTCGGTCGTAGATTGCCAGGAAAGGACAATTACTTTGTTGATGGCGGATAACGAATTCCGTAAATAACAGGTGTGTTCAGTAAATGAGAAGGAAGACTGGCGTTCTCCTATTAAAGCATACCTAGAGAAAGGAGAGCTGCCAGAGGATAAAAGAGAAGGAGTAAAAGTGAGAATCAGGTCTTATTAAACAAGTTAACTAAGTATTTAGGAAACTAAATAAATTCTCAGACTCCAACTAAGAAAGAAATTTAGAGTCCTAACATACTTTGCGTCCTAAGAAAGGCAAACTACAAACAAGGAAAATTATTGTTGAAAATAATATTCCCAACAATCTCCCCCTTTTGCCTTTATGGACAAAACTACCATGACGCAACCAAAATGTTCAACACTGAAAAACAAACTTACTCCCCCTAAATAAGCAATAAAAGTAAAAGTAGATAAAATGTTCCACAAACATCCAAAACCAAAAGAAACTAAGGAAAGCACAAAAGGAACTTAAACACCACGAGCTTTCTTCGCCCGTCGAGAGGACGAAGATATTCCTTCACCATTAGTTTTCCTTTTCCACAGCTTCTTCTTCACTTTCTTCAAAAACTTGTTTATGAATCGTATCTTCTTTCTTATCTTCTCACTGGCTAAGCTCTCCAACACGGTGGCAGCCTCGCCATCAGCAGCAGAACCACCAACTCTAGTAGCAACTCCAGCAACATCCTCTTCTACGTCATGCCTATCTCCCCTTTTTTGTTCAGAAATTAAAAGGGCCTCAAAGAGGGAACCTCTCAACGCCAGTAGCTGAGCACGCTGGCTGTCAAGCTGAGCAATTTGGTTGTCAAGTAAGTCCATCTGAGCACGAACAACTGGGTCCATCAACTGCACCATGTTGTCACTGGTGACAGGACTCGTAGAGGTGTCACCACGGGCATCATCATCCCGAATAGGCGCACTCCAGGGCAAATCAACAACTCGGGCCCCAGAGAGGTGCTGGCTCCTCAAGGTGAACCACTCCACCTCACCAGTTAGGGAGTCATCCTCAGAAGGCGTGAAGCCTTGGTTGTCCAAAATACTGTAAATCAAAGAGGGAAAACAAAGAGATGAAGAAGACTTAGAGGATGCAAACCTTGTGACCGTATCAAACACTAGATAGATAGCCGAAGTTGAACTTAATCCCATTGCCAACTCGAAAAAGGAACTGAGCCTGAGGTCTGGTCAACACAGTCGAGTTCTTCGAGGGCACCCAGTTGAAAATCGCCACTTTATGCAGGACCGAGTAAAGCGATGTCATCCTCGTGCTGGGCAATTGTTCACGCCAAGTGGTGAGCAGCCCGCCAGACAAGAAACCAATAACTTTGTCCATGTCATCAAAAGTGGAGTCCCCTTGATAGGCCTCAGTCTCATAGGCTTCATTGATCAAATTAGGCATGAAGGAATAAATTCTACCACGCACATAAACATTCCCAAAATTTGCAGAAGTAGGCACAGCAACAGAGGACAAGAGATTGGCATAAAATTCTATGACAACATCTCGAACAAACGGTAGTGCAGTAGAAACCGTCGAATACAAGCCCCTGTGTTCAAAGAAGGCAATCAAATTCTGGCGCGTGAACAACTCAACAGTGACTCATCTTTCATCAATCATGCCGCGAGTCTTGTAGTCAGAGAAAAGAGCTTCAGCCTGAGAGGAGAGAAACTGCGCAGAGAGAGGAACCATATCCTCAGTCTTGACTTCATTGGAGACCGGGGCAATGTAAGCATCCTCAACAGGTGGAGACCTTGGATCCTGAGGAAGAGACTCACTCGCAGTTTTAGACCCCGGGCTGGAGGGAGAGTCACCATCCAGAAAGGGTGATGTTGGCTTTGGTGACAAGTCATCAGTCCAACATCAACCTGCTGAACATGTTCAGCCAATTGATGTTCAGCCAATAGAACTCAGCAGGTGCACAAGAGGAATCTCATCCGAATCGTCAGGAGAACGTTCAAGGACAGTGTCAGAAGCAGGAGAGATCGGAGGTGTACTTGTGACAGGGGGATCTTAACCAACAGGCTTGGATGAACTTGAGACTTCTCCAGTGAAAAAGTCCACTATCTCATAAGGCGGACTTGATACTCAGTCTCCGTTGAACCAGGAGATACCTTAATAGACGTCGGAGGGTTCTTCTTGTCCAAGAGTTTCACAGTCTGCTTCCGGCATCGAGGACCCATTTTGGCCGCGAGGGGAGCACTTGAGGTCGCGCGGAGCAGTGATGGTTGCCGGAGGCACAAACTCCTCGTCATCTGAGTCAGTGGCAACGGTGACATCTTCAATGAGATTCATGTGCTCAATCGACACATTGCGATGTGGCTCTGCATGGCTCTTAGGGACCGCCGGCGGGACAACTCTCGGAGGAATATTTTGCAGCAGCCGTGACCACTTCAAGGTGGGGTCACCGATGTGGCCAAAAACCTCGGCAATAAACAGCAGATTAGGAGGGCTGTCGACATCAATTTCGTTGCCAGGTTGGCCGGGAAGGACCTAGGCCGAAGGAGCGGCATCAATTGGGGCTGTAACCGGAGAAATGGTGAGACAGCTCACCAGAGTGGAACTTCTTGGTTCTGGAACAACTGGTGATGGGATTCGAGTGAAGGCAACACCTAGTTCCTCGCGGATGTCCAGCCCACCAACTCTCGGCAAAGTCGGAGCTACCTGTTCACTGGAGCGGGCAAATCCTGTCAGAAGTTCAGGAACCCTAGACCCAGATGGTGAGTTTGACATCCTGCAAATCTCAACAATACACAAGACAAGGAACAATAAAATTGAAAAATACTGAGAGGAATTAGAGTTGGAGAGGGATTTCAATTTCACAGGAGAGAGAGAGTGAATTAAGGTGGGCTAAAACGGTAAGAAAAGCTCTCTTAAAAGAAAAAAAACTTACCGTTGGAGAGGACAGAGAAACTGAAGGAAAATAGGAAAGAAAATATTTACAAAATCTACCCTACTTTATTTAAAACAAAGAGATATTACCCCCCAGTAACATATTCTTTCCAAATAAAAGGCCCACTATCCCTCAACCCAAGGAAACATATCTCGACCATAACTACCCATGAATCCCACTAAGTCAAACCACTTAAAAGAACAAGGAGACCGAATATTAGCTGAAGATTGAACCATCACCACGGAAATATAAAGATCGTACTAAGTGAAAAATCCAAACTTCATATCAATCCCATAGTACCTGCCCAGCAAAGCCGATCACAGCGCCACTGGAACAAACAAATAGCTACATCCTCAACAAAAATCAAGAGTCATCAGAATAAGAAGCAAACAAGAGAGACAGAACACTCAGCGAAACCGGAAAATTCACTAAAAATGAATTTAAATCATGCCTAAAAAGATGACCCAGAAAGATTAAAAATATTCACATAAAGATTTTTAGAGATTTTGATCAGTGTTGCTTTTCATGACTGATGACATTAGACCCAACATTGCATAAGGTGAAGTCAAGGAAAACAAACCCCTTATCTCAAGTTAATGACAACGTCAAAATCACTCAATAAGGTGAAATTTAAAGAAGTGACCTTTAGTCTAGATTTTCTTCATCCCTTTAAGATTTGAAGAGAATTATTATTTCTTAAGCAATTGCTGTTAACACATTTTGTTTTCGGACCTGGGAGAAAACCTGTTTCTGCGGGAGAGTTTCACAATCACCAAATCGAAGAGGTTAGTCCTTTTGTCATCACTTTTATTACAATACATGACCTTATTTCTCTTTAAATCAGACTCAATGCATATGTATTATGTATAAAACATAAGATTAAGAATGCATGCAAATTATACAGATGTTATGATTGATGACATCTTTGGGTGTCATAACATCAAACCTAACACGGACTAGACTATGCACATTCCGAGATCTCTTCTCAAACGAGAGAAGGTCTCCAGGTCTAATACTTTTGTGAATATGTCAGCGAGATGACTGTCTGTCCCTACATTTTCAAGACTTACTATCTTTCTCTCAACCAAGTCTCCGATGAAGTGATACCTGATGTCAATGTGATTTATACGAGAGTGCTGAACTGGATTTTTTGAGATGTCAATTGCGCTCGTATTATCACAGAGTACGGTCAAAATAATGCTATGGAGAGCGTAGTCCTCAATCATCTGGTTCATCCAAAGAAGTTGCGTACATGCACTTCCAGCTGCAATGTATTCGGCTTCGGCTGTAGACAAGGAAATACAGTTTTGTTTCTTGTTGTACATAGAGATTAGGTTATTCCCCAAAAAGAAACAACCCCTTGTAGTACTTTTCCTATCCACTACATCCCCATCCCAATCTGAGTCCGTATAACCTACAAATTCAGTGCATGTTTCTTTAGTGTACCATAACCCTAAATCACTAGTTCTCGCCACATATCGAGTTATTCTTTTAACAACATTTAAATGTGACTCCTTAGGGTTAGCCTGATATCCTGATCACAGGCATACACTATACATGATGTCGGGCTTGCTAGCAGTTAAATACAGAAGACTACCAATCATACTCCTATAAAGGGTGTTGTCAACACCAGACCCAACATCGTCTCTCGACATTTTCTTGTCTCTACCCAGATGTGTTTTCTTAGGGTTCTCACCTTCTAAACCAAATTTTTTAACCAGATTCTTTGCATATTTGGTTTGTGAGAGAAAAATTCCATCATCAAGCTGTTTGATTTGTAAGCCAAGAAAATACGAAAGATCACCTTACATACTCATCTCGAACGTATCAGACATTCGAGCAGCGAAATCCTTCACCATCTATTCGTTAGTTGATCCAAAGATAATATCATCTACATAAATTTGGACAATAAGAATGTGTTTATAGGACTTGAGCAGAAACAAGGTCTTGTCAATCTCACCTCATCTAAAATTTAAAAATAATAGATGTTGAGTCAGCCTCTCATACCAAGCTCTTGGAGCTTGCTTTAAACCATATAAGGCCTTTTTAAGTTTTAAAACAAAATTAGGTTTGTGAGGATCCACAAACCCTTTGGGTTGCTCAACATATACAACCTCGCTCAAAACACCATTTAAAAATGCACTCTTAATGTCCATTTGATGTAGTGAAATTTTTAAGTGACAAGCAACTGCAAGAAGTAATCTTACCGATTCTATACGTGCAACTGGTGCGAATGTCTCGTCAAAGTCGATACCCTCAATTTGAGTGTATCCTTGTGCCACCAACTTTGATTTTTTTCGAATGATGTTCCCAGCTTCATCCGTCTTGTTTTTGAATATCCACTTCGTTCTAGTGACATGTGTATTCTCAGGACGAGGAACCAGGTCCCATATATCATTTTTTCAAACTGGTCCAGCTCCTCTTGCATTGCTGTAACCCAAAATTCATTCTTCAATGCATCTTCCACTCGTTTCGGCTCTGTCTCAGCAAGAAACAAGGTTTCTCGAATTTGAGAAAATTAGTGGATAAACAGACAAATCTTACCATCTCCTTGAAGTTTATCTGTCTTTTCCTTGTACTTCTCTGATCAAGATCACCAATAATCTGCCCGGTTGGATGATTCATTTGAATTCTTGAGGGAATATCTCTTTGATAAAGATCAATTTGATTTTCAGGATCCTCATCCTCTGAATCTAAATCAGACTCAGGAACATCCGGGGAAAGAGTTGAAACTGGAGTCAGATCACCAGCTTTATTGTTACCAGTCTTTTCTGGAGTCGATGTTGGGTTCGGTGACATGTCACCAGACCCGTCACCATCTGCAACAACAGCTTTTGTACCTGCATTAACATCTAAACCATCCACAACATACTGAGGACTCTAATCATACACAAGATCATTGTCCTCAGTAGGTTCTACTCCACTAATAGTATCATCAAATTTAACATTGACCGACTCCATCATGCAACGTGTCCTAAGGTTAAATACTCGATATGCATGACTATTTTGAGAGTAACTCTTTTAGAATCAAGCTTTGAGAGATGTGCCCTAGCATTTAAGACATAACAAACACATCCAAAAACATGAAAGTAGCTTAAGTTAGGTTTCTTCCCAAATAGCAGCTCATAGGGGGTGACATGTGAACTCGGTCTAAAGTATACCCTATTAATCGTGTGACACGCTGTGTTCATTGCTTCTGCCCAAAAGCGTTTTGCAATACCATTTGAGATCAGCATGGTTCTAGTCACAAGAGATCTATTTTTCCGTTCGACTATAACATTTTGCTGTGGGGTAATAGGGGAAGAGAACTCATGAGAAATTCCTTCTTTTGAACAGAGATTTGAAAAGGACTCATTCTCAAACTCTTTTCCATGATCAGTTCTTATTCTTCCTATGCTTACACCAAAACGCACACACAATTTTTTAGCAAGTTTTTTGAAAAGCATGAAAGTTTCTGATTTTTCTTTCAAGAATTCAACCCATGTATATCTAGAAAAATCATCAACAATTACCAAAACATACATTTTACCACCCAGGCTCTCCACTTCAAGTGGTCCCATGAGATCCATATGTATGAGTTCAAAACAGTAAGTTGTAAGGCTTTGGACATATGAATGTGGTACTCGAACTTGCTTCCCCTTTTGACACGCTTCACACACTGGAATGATCTTCGTGTTGAGTTTCGGTAAGCCATTCACAGCGTCTTTCTTCACTAGCCTATCCAACATTTTGTAGTTGACTTGGCCAAGTTTTTGATGCCACACCTCGGCAACACTCAGCTGAGACAACTTGCAGAACACATCTCCATTTATTTTATAGCAGTTGTCGGACGTTCTCTGTCCAGTTAGAATACAAGCATTTTCTACATTGTAAACCTCGCATTTTTCTTTTGTAAATTTGACGCTTAAACCGCCATCACACAACTGACTGATGCTTATCAAATTAGCGGCTAGTCCTTCAACAAGTAGCACATTTTTCAGCTTGGCAATACCTGGAACATGGAGTGTTCCTTGCCCTATAATCTGCCCATTGGCGCCTCCACCATATTTGACCTTTTCTCCTTTGAATTTTACAATGTTCGACAAAAGTTCTTCGGATCCGGTCATGTGTTCGGAGCATCCACTATCAAAGTACCATGCTCCAGGAATGTGGGATTTTAGAGAGGTGTAGATCATGTTACACTTGACCTCCCCCTTTCTTACCCAGACTCGTTTCAACTTGATGTTGCCTTTGGTGTTGACAACTTGAGTCACATCACGAGTCCCATCACCTTGATTAATCCTCTGAAAAGGACTTTTCTTCCCAGTTATCTTCCAGCAGAAGGGACGAATGTGGCCATGATCACCACAGTGATGGCAAACATACCGCCTCCTTCTCTTCTTATGGCGCTTGACTGGCTCTTGGTTGTGGCTGACTTGAAGTGATTGTTGCTCCGGTTTGTAACCAATTCCATATCTTGAAGTTTCTGGATACGACATCTCCAGAAGTTCATCTAGCTTCGCCTTTCCCTTGTTGAGGTTTGAAATTGTATCTTGAACCCTTTTTAGCTCAGTCCTTACTCGTTCCAATTCTGAATCTTTTCTCGAAAGAGATGTCTCCAATCGGGTAATGATCTTCACTTGATCATCCTTTTCGTGGGTAAGCTTTTCAACCTTGATCATCAGTGTCTTCACTTTCAAAACCTGATTTCCCCATTTAGCAAACAGATCATCATACTCTACGCACAATTTTTTATATTTGTCGAGAGTATCTTCAACCTCAGCATTTAGGCACAGGGTGTTGGAATTGATGTTGTGAACTCGAAAGTCATCATCCCAGGCAACATGAGCAAAAAGTGCAGGTACTGACTCAGAAGAGTCAGAGTCGCTTCCATCTTCATCAAACTCTTTTGAAATGAGACTCTTCTTCCTCAACGTGTTTTCACATTCGTTTTTGTAGTGTCCCCAACCCTAGCACTCATGGCATTGAACTTCACTAAGTGGCTTGGAGGAATTTCTAGTCTTTGACTCTGAAGGTGAGGGCTGATAGTTGGACAACCTTCTTCCAGAAGACTTTGGAGGTGGTGTCTCCATCATGGAGCTTGATGCTTTCCCTCCAATATTGTTCTTTCTCCTCAAGAAGCGGTTGAATTTCTAAGTAATGAGGGATACTTCTTCCTCTCCAACTGTTGTTCTTTCAAATTTATCAAAAAGCTCTCTCCAGTCAGTATCTTCATCTTCATCATTTGAGTTAATATCGGAGGTGAGAGCGACATTTTTCTCCTTTGAGTAATAGTTTAGATGATCCATCTCAAATGTTTTGAACGATCCAACTAACTCATCATAGTCCAAGTTGTCAGTATTCTTGGATTCCTCAATGGCAACCACTTTCACGTTAAACTTCTTCGAAATGGATCTGAGAAGTTTTCCAACAAGGCGTGCATTGGACATGAGCTCGCCAAGGTTTCCATATTCGTTTGATATGTCGGAGAGTCTCATGGCATAATCCACAATAGACTCTATTTCATCCATTCTCATGGACTCGAACGTTGTAGTGAGCATCCTCAGGCGAGATTTCTTCACACTTGGAGTCCCTTCGCACACCCTTTGAAGGGCGTCCCATGTGCCTTTCGCAGATTCGCAATTCTTGATCACTTTGTAATAATTTGTATCGACATGGCCGCACAAGGTATTAATGATTTTAGAGTTCCAATTTGACATGGCTACTTCATTGCCTGTCCAGCCTTCTTCTCTCTTGTATACAGAGTCACCGTCACCATCAGCAGTGACACAAGGTTTCTGCCATCCAACAAGGATGGATCTCCAAGCTCGTTCGTCGATATTTTTGATGTGCCACCGCATCCTCTATTTTCAGAGGGAGTAGTTCTCTCCATTTAGGATTGGAGGTCCTGGGTTCCCTTGAGCGTCCATTATTTCAAATCTACAAAACAAGGATCGAAATACTTAGAGTTAAGTACCCTGCTCTGGTGCCAATTGTAGTTTTGTGGAATTGTAACTTAAAGAAATGATGTTAGGTTTCGTGATAGATGTCACCAGAAACAGCAGCGAAAATAAAAACACAATAATTTAATTTCAGTTCGTAAGTAATCGTACTTACGAACTTGGTGTACAAACCCGAAAAAAATATTACTTTTCAATTGTTCAATCCCAATTACAAAATATAAAAGTAATGTACGAAAAACAAATTGTATCAAACACTTGATACACAAAATACTCGTCGCTTCTTCTTTAGTTGAATTCCTCCATTGGTTACGCAACGTAGAAAGCCTCCTAATTTTCCAGCAAAGCTCTGAGTTGTTCGTTTCGTGTTCTGCTTCTCAAAATCTTCACGTCGTATCACACTCCTTGCGTCTTGGTCTTATTTTATAATTAAAGCAAGACTCCTAGCCTTGTTAAACAAGTTAACTAAGTATTTAGAAAACTAAATAAATTCCTAGACTCCAACTAAGAAAGAAATCTAGAGTCCTAAAATACTTTGCGTCCTAAGAAAGGCAAACTACAAACAAGGAAAATTATTGTTGAAAATAATATTCCCAACATATATGAATCCTATTGTCGAATTCTTGGTGAATAAAAACGCGCCTTTAATTGTCAACGTGTAACCTTATTTTGCTTATATTGGTAACAAAGCACAAATTTCACTTGATTACGCGCTTTTTACATCCGATGGGGTTGTTATGCCATTGGGCGTGAAGTATCAAAATCTTTTCTATGCTATTGTGGACGCTATGTACGCGGATTTGGAGAAAAGTGGTGGGTCGTCGTTGAAGATTGTGGTGTCGGAGAGTGGTTGGCTGTCGGCCGGAGGAGATACGGCGACGGTTGAGTATGCCACTACCTATCTCAAGAATTTGATTCAACGTGTTAAAGATGGGAAGCCAAAAAGGCCAGGACAAGCTATTGAAACTTATATCTTTGCTATGTTTGATGAAAATCAAAAAAATCCAGAGTATGAGAAGAGCTTCGGGATCTTTACGCCAGACAAACAACTCAAGTACCCGATTAGTTTTAATTAGTATAGAAAATGTATGCATTGTAATAAGTGTGTGTTTATTTGGTTTAATTAAATAAATAATATAAATTTTAATAAGAATTAAAAAAATATGTTAGTTTCAAAAACATTTAAAAAAATGAGGCGGGACGCTAATGCCAAAAGCGTCCCGCCCTCCGGGACGCTATTCCCAAAAGCGTCCCAGACCAAAATTTGTGGCCCCAAAGTTTTTGGGGCTGAAATGAAAAAAAAAAATAACACGGGGGGTCGGGACGCTTTTCGGAATAGCGTCCCGGTAGATTTTGAAAAAAAAAATTATGGGGGTCGGGACGCCTTTGGGAATGGCGTCCCGGGGCATTTTTGCAAAAAAAAAAAAAAAAAATTCCAACCCTAAAACCCACACAAACTCACGCATAACACACACAATTTAACCCATACTTGCTGCTGCTGCGTGAAGACGGAGCGCCAACCTTCAAGAAGCTGTTTCAAGCAAAGAAAAAAAAAAGGTAAGTTTTAATTATTATATTATTTATTAGTTGTAGTATTTATGTATTATATTCTTATTGTTATTATTATTTTTAATTTTAATGAATTGCAGTTAGATTTATTTTTTTGTTTAAATATATTAAATTTAGATGTTTTTGAGTTTTAGTTATTTATTTTTATTTGGTTTGTTTTTGAATTTTTTTGTTAATTGTTAATTGATTAGGAAATTGTTAAATTCTTTTTAATAGTTCATTGAAATAGATTATAGAAATTCTTGAATTGTTTAGCTATGAACAATTACGAAAATGTATTAGGTTTGTTTGTGAATTATTTTATTAATTGTTAATTATTTATGGAAATTATTGTTTCTTTTTTTGTGAATTGTTCATGGAAATTGATTATGGAAAATATTGACCTTAAATTATTAACTTCTATTTAATTGCTTGTAAATATTTATGAAATCTTAGTTATGAACATTTACGAAAATTTATTAGGTTTATTTGTGAATTGTTTTGTTAATTGTTAATTGTTTATGGAAACTGTATTTTTTTTGCAAATTGTTAATTTTATTAGGTTTGTTTGTGAATTGTTTTGTTAATTGTTTATGAAAATTTTTATTTTTTTTTGCAAATTGTTAATTTTTTTTTTGTGAATTGTTCATGAAAATTGATTATGGAAAATATTGATATTCAATTGTTACCTTCTATTTAATTGCTTGTGGAAAAACTATTAATTATGGAAAATATGTAAATTTATTAATTTTGTGAGAAATTATTAATTATGTGAAAAATTGAATTTATTTGTTTGTGATGTAATTATCAATTATGTGAATATTTGATTGAAATGACTAATAATGAGAACAAGAATAATAATAATAATAATAATAATAATAATAATAATAATAATAATAATAATAATAATAATAATAATAATAATAACAACAACAACAATAATAATATTCGTCTAATATTTCATCCTCGTTTCTATGTAACTATCTTGCAGATGGCATCATCGCTCTTGAGCCGACAGAGTTTACATAGATCGAGCAGCGTTGTAGGTGGTCGTATAGATGGGGTTCTAACGGTGAAGCGGGGAGCTGGTTATATTTTCTGGGACGAGCGTAATGGTCTTCATCCTCGAGTTATGTCTGTGCTACATCGTTGGGGATTTTACGGGGTCGCATGTTGCGGGGCGATCACGAAGCTGGACGGCCATCTGATCACCACACTAGTTGAGAGATGGCGCCGCGAGACACATACGTTTCATCTGCCCGTGGGAGAGGCGACGATCACTCTCCAGGATGTGGCTGTTATTTGGGGTCTTTCGATTGAAGGTGCCCCGATGATCGACAATGACGAGGAGTGGAGCAAGGAGGAATGGGCGGAGTACGTCAGGTATTACGTAGGGTATCAGGTGGATTACGAGGTTGAGATGAAAGGTGCGAGTCGTCTGAAACTGAAGTCGTTGAGTGAGCACCTCAGTAGACGACGGCCAGACGATGACACGCCGCAGGCCGAGGTCGTGCAGTACGCACGTGGGATTGCACTTTTATTATTAGGTTCGTTGTTGTTGCCAAGCACAACGAACAATTATGTTTTCGTAACCTACCTACGTCATTTTGAGGATGATGACACGGCATCGGGTATTAGTTGGGGTAGTGCTGTGCTTGCACATTTATATCGTGAGATGTGTAATGTGGTGGAAGATAACAGGAAGACGATCAGCGGTTCGCTGGATTTATTGCAGATTTGGGCTTGGTCACGAATTTCATTTGTCAGACCACATATCATGAGCAGTTCTCTCAATCTTCATCGGACCATTTACGATGCAGTCGAAGACGTCACGTTGCCTGTACCGCCGTATGGTGCTAAGTATAATTTTTAATGGCAATACTAGTTATACAACTATTAGTAATCATTCCTATTTCAATAACCTTCCATGAATGTTATCGCAGGTGGATTGCGGAGTATAGTTATACTCGGAGCTCTAGAAATACGCTACGAATATTTTGGGAGTCACTTGATCGGTTAAACGAGGCAGAGGTAGAGTAGTGAATAAATATTGCTTATATTGATAATATGGTGCAAACTGATGACGATTATTCAAATGTGCAGTGGACATGGGAACCCTACGACTTGGATGCACCGGAGATACAAGTACTGGGGGAAAGATGTTTGACTGAAAACTGGCTAAGCCAGTGCCCACTGATCTGCTGGTCGATTGTTGAGTACCATTTTCCCAATCGGGTGACCCGACAATTTGGCATACGTCAGAGTACACCACCGAGTATAGATGTTGGAGTCGAGGCATTGCACAATGTCTCTCGGGCATAGGAGCATCACGTCTAGTGGACTGTGCGTCATCATGCCGGGATCCAGGCATGGGAGGTACGATGATCCACGAGGATAGAAGGCCCTCTAGTTCAGAGATATGCGGATGTGGCGAGTGGATATCGGAGTTGGTATCAACATAATACATAACATTTCATCACTCCTCTGGAGAGACATGCAGAGGGAGGATACCAGCCTTCGGACATCGGCGTTTACGAGGCCATTGTAACAAGTCTTATTCACTATTTTTCGATACAATGAATTTAATTATTCCTTAGTTTTGATGTTCAACCGTCTATATTTTGTAGGGTACTTGGAGTCAGCGACTCCGCCATGTATCTTCACATGCTAGAGACGACGATTTTGACTCTTATCGTCGTATGCACGCTGAAGTTAATTCGGTCGCTGATGAGATGACGCGATGACTTTGTAATCGTGAGGAGTTACATGAGGATATGCCATCTGGTAGCGAAAGACAGAGCATATCTGGGCCGTCCAGGAGGAGTGTATCTCGTCCTGCTCCAGATGAGCACAGGGCATCCCCAGTCGCACCCGGGCCATCTTCAGTCATCCATCATGGTAATTGTGTGATTCGTTAATAACTATTTTATTTGTCACTTTCTTACGATTAATATTAAAACAATTATTTTTTTTCTGTGGTGAATGTAGACCCCGTTGGTGGATCATCGTATAACGTGGGGGGTGATTACGTTCCTACAATGGGAACATCCGAGTTTTATACTCCTGCATATTTTGGACAGTCATTCACCGATCTTCTGCATACCGATTATCCGTATGACATAGGATGTCCGCGGCCACACTTCCAGACGACGCCTATTCCGATGTCGATTCCCACTGAAACTGCGAATCGTGCACATCAAGTTTGGGGTCACATGGTGCGTGGTAACGACAGTGAAGAGGAAGAGCCGAATCAGGAACCAGCAGCCCCCCCACAAAAACATGATCACGACCTACGTAGAAAGCATAAGAAGAAGAAATGTGGCACGGGATCCACTACTACAAAAAAGGGCTATTACATCGGTTATTAAACCGATGTAATAGCCTCCGTTGTAGAATGATCACAACACTACATCGGTTGTAGAACCGATGTAAGAAAGGTCTGAACTACATCGGGTTTCCAGAATAACTGATGTAAAAACATGAAATGCCCGATGTAAGACATAAAATACCCGATGTTTGTACTACATCGGGTTCTCTAAAACTGATGTAAAACAATATAACCCGATGTAACATTGTTGATTCACATCGGTCATTTAAATAGCCGATGTAATATGTGAGTTCACGAACATCGGTCGAATAAAAACCGATGTATAAATGTTAGATATTTACATCGGTTATTAATATAACTGATGTTAAATTACTGTTTTTTATTTTCCATTTTGTCATTTCAGACGATTCACACCTGTAAATTTATAATCGATTTACTTCACATAACCCATCCAAACAATAAGCATATAACACCACCAAACAATTCACCCGAAGAGAAAAGCAAATCCAAGAACGTAATCCAATAATAATCCAACCAAAATAGTTTCATACTTAACCCAAACTATACGAGGTAAAATTCATTAGAACAACCTATATATAAATTGAACAATGAAATAAGTATGGCCTACACAAAGTACTAGTTTTAAACACATCCAAGTCACATCTCGAATCCAAACGACAAAACCAACCTAATTAATAAACTTCTAAAACTCAATGCTAAAATAACACACGATTCTAATCATCCAATAATCCATTATTCATTTCAAAAAAACATCTTGCCCATTGTTTCCGAATTTCTTCAATGTCATTTGGATGAAGTCGTTCGGTATCATTAAAATACCTGTAACATATATTGTAACACAATAACAAATACAAATTATAAATAAAATAGTTAAAGTTAGAAATTATATTACCTCCTCCCAGTTGTCCATTATTCCTACTCGAATTATGGTCCACATCCAATGCATAACGTAATATCCACATTCCCAACCCCCGGATTGCTTATAACACTAATATACAACAAAAATAAATTTTGATTAAATAGGTTAATAACCAACTGTACAAATGTATTGCAAATATAAACCGAGAGAATAATAATAATAATAATAATAATAATAATAATAATATTAATAATAATAATAATAAAGGATTGAAATTACTAACTTTTGGAAAAATCTAATGAACGGCTTGCTTGGATCGACTCGTGTGTTTACCATCCAACACGTTAAAAGTAGTCATAGAACTGGGTGAAAAAATAGGGATAAGTAAAACAAAACATTACAATAAAACCGAATGTGCATAACGACAAGAATGAACCACTGGCTATGCCCAGCCTTTCTTAGCTTTTTCGCTCCGTGCTCTGAGTTCAATACCGTCCCAATCGTCGCTCGACATCTCGTGTCTATCAATTTCTTCACCCCAGATGGCAGTTTTTATCTCACAGTACCTAGAATATACCTAGAATATGATGATCATAAGATGAAAAAAAAAAAAAATGACTAACTGAATTAGAAATAATTATAATAATTAAAAAAATCAAATTAAAGCACCATGAAAAATTATATTGTGCAGTTCAAATGAATAAATAACTCCATGTGAATACAATCAATGTATTAACTCAATTACGTCGGAATATTCAAAAATAAATAACACGCTGCAAGAACACTAATATATCATAATATTTCTCTTCTTCTCTTCATATTTCAAAAAATCGTAGCATAATAGCTTCAATTTTAATATTTCGAAATAGATCTTTTTTTCAATGTATGCTACCAAAAGGTGTTAAAAAAAAAAGTTAAGAAGTGATATTATCAAATTAGCCTAGATCTCCTCTTTATTCACCACATTATACCCAAAAAAGATATTCATACAATTAATTTCAAAAAAAACAAAACTCTATTACCTAGTTGCTCTATTGGGCTCAGTAAGTATCTTTGCAGACGTCCCTGCAGCGCGTACGAGCCTCCCACCTTGGCCTGGCTGGAGCTCGATGTTGTGGACATGGGTCCCGATCCGCATCATCGCTAGAGGCATACAACTCCCAATTTGAGAGCTTATGTCGAGTGTGAACATCTAATTCGACATCAACGACTTCCAAGACGGCGCTGAGGTGGACTCCACCGTCTCAATAGCACCTGCAAATCAGGACATCGCCAATAACACAGAAAACTCAGTACCTGAAGGGCAATAATCGAACACCAGAAATATATAACTGAAACTTTAGTAAAAAGAAATCAATTGATATTAGGAGAAAGCCCTAATGAAACTTTTTTTTTTTTTTTATCAAGAGAACAAAATAATAGCGCATCCACTGATGATTCTTCATGTCAACACAAAGAAGTAAGTCTGAAGTTCAAAAGTGCAATAAAAATAAAAGTAAAATAATAAAAAAGGGCGAAAGGAAAACAAAAGATTTAGCAGCAGATCAGACGGCTTCTTATATGGTCTCCAGAGCCTGAAGAATGTCGGCCTTCAAGTCTTCAAAGTCCTCAACTCCAAAGCTGAATCGGACCAAGTTGTCCAAGATACCATACCTAGCCTGTCCGACTGGGAGAGATCCCAATAAGACATTATGGCTGGTTGGTCGACAATGCTTTCACAGCCTCCAAATGACGGGGCTATGTATAGAATTTTCAGCGCATCAACGAATTTTTGCAGTGACATGCAGGTCACCATCAACCTCAAAACTAACCACACCACCAAAACCAGTCATTTGCTTCTTAGCAAGGGTCATATTTCTGGATGGCTAGCCAGGCCTAGATAATACACATGCCTAATCTTGGGATGTGCCTCTAAAATCTCGGTCATCCTTTGTGCTGTTGAGTTTTGTTGCTGTACACGAAGATGCAGCGTCTTCATGCCTCTGATGATCTGATATGCGGCATTAGGGTTAAGAGCACCGCCGAGAACATGATGCAAGTTACGGACAACAGAAATCAACTTCTCAGGGCCACTGATGGATCCCGCGAGAAACATCATTGTGGGCCACCGATGTATTTTGTTGCAGAGTGTACAATAATATCAGCGCCAAGAGCCAATGCCTTCTGGTTAAGAGGAGTTGCAAATGTCCCATCTATATACACCAAGGCTCCTTTTTCATGGCAGAGCTTCGAGACCCGCTCAATGTCGGACACATCTCAAGAAGGGGTTTGTTGGAGACTCCGTAAAAAAAAAAAAAGAGTTACGTTGTTCTTCTCTAAAGCAGACTCCAGACCATCAATGTCAGCATGATCAATGACAGTGGCGGTGATCCCCAATTTGGGAAGAAAAGTCTCGATGAATATGCGAGTCTTCCTAAAGCAGTCAGTGGTGGTCACTAAATGCCCACCAGCAGGAACAAGTGCCAACAACATGACAGTGCTAACACACATTCCAAATGCCATAAAAATAGTCGATTTAGCCCCTTCCAGTGCACTCACATTCCAGATGACATAAAAATAGTCGATTCAGCCCCTTCTAGTGCACTTATCTTATCCTCTGCAACAACAGTGGTGTAATTCCCGTAACGTCCATATTCGAAACTTGTACTTCTTTTTTCCTTAAAATCAATGAGATTAGCAGTTTTCTTGAAGAAATACGCAGATGTATTAACTACCGGAGTAGTTATTGCGTCGGTAACAATGCCTCTACCCAATCTTTCACCAGCATGGATTGCTACGCCGCCACTGACTCACAAAAAAACTCGTGATTCCAAACCTATCAATAAATACAAGGGACTATATATATAAATAAAAATAACTTTAATCATGAATTAAATGATATTCGCGTACTCCTATGAATTAATAAAACCAAAATTTATGAGAAGATATCCAATCAACATAAAATAAGCAAAAAAAGAAAAAAGTAAAGATTATTATTAAAAAAAAAAATTTTAAAAAAAGAAAGAAAGAAAAAGACTATAATGATGCTCCATATCTAATTATACCTGTGCAGCATTGTTGAAGGGTGGGAGCAAATCACCCTTGTTATGAGTAAGAAGTATTATTTTCTCTAACATCTTTTTTTTTTTTTTTACTAACATAAAACCTGCAGGAGGCCAATCAGTAAAGACTTTGCCTTCTTTCTTGCATGCACTAATTAATATCATATTACAACCACAAATCCAGTAAATATTAAACATGTTAATATAAATTAGCAAAATACCAATATTCTATTCATCTTGAAATTGCTCAGTTTGTTTTTTCCCCCTCCATTTTTCTTCTTTTCAGGTAGTAGCACAATCGACACGAGGACCGCAGAGGAGCAAATCGAACTTCTTGACCTTATCCCACATCTTAGAAACTTTTCTACCTTCAGCACCTCCACTCTTTTCAACCTTTTTCACCTTGAAGCTGAAGCACTTACCAAACCCACCAGGCCTGGGCCCACCACCAGGTCCCGCCCGAAAAAAATCCTCTAAATCGACTCGTTTCTTCTCTTCACATTTCACGAGCTGCTCGTAATACTCCTTGTTCCTCTTCTCCAGCCCGTAAATCTGCCCTTGCAAATCATCGATCTTCCGACTCAGCATGCAAACCCTATGATCCTCCCTCGTCTTCAAAATGCACCTCGCAAGCTCAGCAGCCTTCCTCTTCAGGAACAACGATTCCGAAGCCAACCCTTTATTCTCCTTGGCCAATGCCGTCACTCTGTACCCTAAAGTCGCGTTATCATTCAACAAAATCAACCTCTCGGACTCGAGCACGTCTAATAATTCTTTTGAAGCTCGATTTTTCTCGAAGACTCGCCCCACCTCTTCTCAACCACGTTGACCTCATTTAAGATGATATCGCATTCAACCGTTTTCATTACTAAATCGGAGATTACCATATCAAAGTCCATTTCTTTAGTTTTTAGGATCATAGGAGGTTGGAATGATAGTGAGCTCTCGGCATCGGAATCGACGACTTTGCTTTCGTCGTCGGATTTCAAGATTGGGATTGGGGACGAGCATCGGCTGGGACGGTTATTGGAGTTTGTTTCTTGGAGAGGGCTTGGCAATAACGGTCAGCTAATGAAAGATAGCCGTTGTACAGGTCGTGGAGTAGCTCGAGGAGCTGAGGCCGCTCGTGATAGTATGAGTTGGCCCGCGTGGCGAAAGTGTCAGGCTGTCTTCTTTAGGGTTTTTTTTCCTTGTCAGAATCTTTATTCTCTCGTCCAAATCAGCAATGTTGCAGAGCAGCCAAGATGGTTTGTTGAAGCTTCGTCTCCGACGTGACAGTTGATTTGACGCCCCAACCATCACCGCCCCCGCGGTAGCGTCTCTACAACCACCGCCAGTGGTCTTAGACTTTGCCACCATTTCAACAGACAAAATAAAGACCCCTGCACTCTGGCTGGAAATCGAAGAAACCCTTTTCAGATGAGTCTCGAAAGAGTGCAAAACGCATACAGAAGTGTGTTWGAAGATTATAAAAGGAGTGATTTCATATTTTATTTAAAATGTGTAGGATAAAAACAGGGTGGAGCAGTAGAAATTATTCGGCTCACCCGGCTAGCTCTGTACCGACTATTGCTGGTTGAGGTTATCCACATATGCCCGATGATGCTTACCCCAATGGTACTCAAACATTTCACATCTCATATGAGGTTCCAAAGCAGCCTACGTTATATCAAAACAGATGATAACATTAATATTAACTTAGAGATATCACTGTTCATGGATTTCTGTTGTGCCCAAACAGATAACATCAGCGAATTTGTAAAATATCATAATTGTAAAGGGAAAAGTAATAGCGGGCAGTGTCTAAAGAAATATTTTATCTCTTATACGAGCGAGTATGGTGGAGGCCTATGGTCGATTTTGGCTTTTATTACACCCTTATGAGCTTTCCTTACATTCCGTTTCTGCAAGCAACAACACGGACATTCAAACGGCCTTGTATTAACATTTTTGGACGTAAAAAAAAATTCGGAAAAAGAAATATACCAGTTACAGTTCGCTGTGTCATTTCGTCAAACACATTGGCTACACAAAATTGAGTAGTATGTATGTCCAACAAAACTACTATTTTCAAACATAGCAAAATGAAAAACCCAAGTCTGCTAATTAAAAAAACTAGAAAATATGAAAATTAAATAAAATTGAACACCAACAAGAAGCCGAAAAGGCAAAATACAGAAGTACACACCTGATTGCTCCTGCATTGGAGGCTGTGAGTTGACCCAGAAAATGCAGAAATGATATCATTATCAAAACCACGAGAAACATAATCCTATCTCCGCTCAATTTCAGACGAATGCGAAATTGAATCGATTCAATGTAAGTCACACCAACAACTATGTAATTCAACAACTAATTATGAAATTCAAATTAAAAAATCCAAGATAGAAACATACCTTAGGTCACGCTGTTGGAACTTTTTGAGTGTCGGTGGAGGCTAAGTCGTCGGACTGCTGTTGGTGGTCGCCGAAGACTGCCACCGGCCGGGGTGGTGTTGGCCGCAGCAAACTCAAGACGTGGGTTTTTGGGTTAGGTTAATATATGGGTGTTTAATTTTTCACTAATGTTTAATATAATATTTAATTAGAAAGCTGAGTTAACTTAATTAAATTAATTATAATTTACGACGTGTATCTACAACAGTTGTCAAAAAACCGTTGTAGTATATCGATTAAATATATTTTACTACGGACGTTTACAACGGTTGTAATATAACCGTTGTAGTAGTAGACTAATTTACAACAGTTATAAACTTAACCGTTGTAGGATTTGCCGGATTGCTCTATTACAACGGTTATTTGACAATTGTCGTAGATTTGCCGTTGTAAGCCTATTTATTTAGTAGTCACATTATTTTTCATGATGTGTAAATTATTTTAATTGTAGCCAGAAACGTGGTACACTTTCCATTAGTGTTCTATCGCTCAGTAGTTATCCAAAAAACATTACAATACCACAATCTCATTGGAAATCCACCATTACGAATGTGATCGCATCCGTGTAATATCAAATTACTGTTATTTTAATCTTCGTTGTTGTTGTATCTTTAATTTTATTGTATTTTTAATTTGGAATCAAAATTTCTTGTCATTTATTTATTTATATTATTTTATTGTATTTTTTATTTTCAAATAAACTTCTTATAATTTTAAGATATTATTATGATATATTTATTTATTTTAATTAACAAAAATTTTAAATAAATTATAAATATAAAAAACCTAAAAACTAGATAATATAAATAAATAAATAATATGTGTGTTAGGGTTAGAGTTTTGTATGGCCGAATTTTTCTTTTTTTGCAAAAATGCCCCAGGACGCCATTCCTAAAGGCGTCCCGACCCCAAATTTTTTTTTTCAACATCTATCGGGACGCTATTCCGAAAAGCGTCCCGATCCCCCATGTTTTTTTTTGTTTTTTTTTCGGCCCCAAAAACTATGGCCACAAATTTTGGTCCGGGACGCTTTTGGCATTAGCGTCCCGTCTTATTTTTTTAAATGTTTTTGAAACTAACATATTTTTTTAATTATAATTAAAATTTATATTATTTATTTAATTAAACCGTGTTTATTTATGTGATAAAGTGACTTTGTTGAAGTATGAGAAGAAATTTAAGAATATTTAAATATGAGATCTTTTATCCTATTATATATGTTTTTTTGTCTTCCATACGAAGATTATACACATGGTTAAATTGTTTTTCGGCCGCAATTAAGAAAAGCATCAATCACAGTTTATGAATAATTATATTATGCATAAATAACACACATTAATCAAAAAAATCTCTCTTGGTTAATAATCTCCTGTTCATGGAAGATGGGAAACAAATTTCTTTTTTAATTTTTTTTATTATTATAATTATTTACTTTTTGTCTGTCTTCCTATTAAACAGATCATGTACCCTACTCAGTTTCTTTAATAAAAATGAAGTTTTACTTGCTAAACAAGTGATGTTTGATATGGTTTTGTGTCGAAGATCCAACCGCTGTATTTGTTAGTCAATAAGAAACTAATGACCAATCAGAAATCATTTTTATTGTGACGAGATTTGTCAAAACAGTATTTTTTTTATCTACTCGTTTTAATTTATATTGGTTGAAATTTTGTATGTTTGGTTGATATATCTGATAAATTATATCAAATCTCTTAGAGGATCCTTGATTTGTTCCAAGGTTCAAAACAGAAAGTAAATAAGATTATTTTGATTGGATTTTTATTATTGTCAACATTAATGATAACCATTATTATTTTATCAAGTTGTATCAAAAATGGTTAAGTGGCAGTAATGGTTAAGTGGTATTAATGAAAGTATTTGATGTAACAAAAAAAAAGTATTTGATGTAACAAAAAATAAAAAAAAAGGGGTTTACCAAAAATGAGGTTGCATCGCTTCGAATTGCCTTCTCGACTACGAACGACCTACACAAAGTTCAAGGTGAACAATCCCGACGTAGGCCCTGCGATACTTAAGTCAATAACTATATATATTTTATAAAAAAAAAAAAAAAAATCTCCATAAAATGTGTGAACTCTATGATGCATGATAATTATATATATTTCATAATTTTAATTATCATAATTAAAGTTATGAAAATATATATATATTTCGTGAGGGTCGATAACAAGTTTTAAAACTTGTTCAGAAAACTTATGAAGGTAATCAATGCATGCTCTCCAAATTCATCTTTATTTGGAATCAGAAGTGCAATGACGACATATGAACTTAAAGATTCTCGAAAATGATCTTCTGCAAACATTATTCGGCATCTCTTGGTAATTCAACCTGATCATTAGAATTCATTCCATAATTAGATATATTAGTGAGAATACTAATTGTAATGAAATCACCTTGATGTTGAATTTTTCAAAGTTGGGGTAGACTAGACAGTTATTTAGCAAAAGTCAAATTTGTGAGTTTCTCCCATATCTTATGGACCTTAACGGAAATGTCACAATTTTTCTTTCCACTTGTTGGGACATGCATTAAATCATAAAAAAACATCGTCTTCCTTGAGATCTTCATCACAAGACAAATGTATATCCTCTTTATCAAATATCGAAGGGCCATCATAATACTCACTTATAGACCTTCTATCATCAAAAAGATGATTTTCTTCGAAAACGATTTTCATCACTTCATCCAAAGTTGGAGTACTGTTGTAATCAACTTCTATATCATCATCGGAAGATAGAAAGTTTTTATACGAACCATGGTATGATCATGGTGCAAAAAAAGACGATTAGAGGCCGCTTAGAATTGACATCGGTTGGCGGTTCTTAGCAAAGAAGCGCCGCCAATAATACTGAGAAATAACATCGATTTTTCAAGGAACCGATGTCGTTACTACAGAAAACATTTACATCGGTTTGAACATAACCCGTCTAAACTTCATAATAATTATTAAAAAAAAAAGAATTAAATGTCCATTCTATTTTACCTATCCTCATCCCAACCTATAAATACCAAACAATTCCAATTTAATTCATATTTCATGAAAATTAAAATTAATCAATATCAAATGTAACAAAATAATCCAATATACTTTAAAAAATATTTTACATTATAATTTTTAAAAAAAACATAAAAAAAATACAATTGAGCCAACAATGATTTCTCCTTTCTCTAGAGTATTAGTTTACCTATCAAAATTTCGTATTAACTTAAAACAATGAAAGCATGAATAGAAAATACGATTTATTTGCAAAATATGAAAATCCAGCGCCAACCGAAGAGTCCAGATTATATAATATTCGCAACCCTATAGTCCAATGAAATAAAGATCTTACAAAATTATCATAATCAAGAGTAGCGGGGGTAAGGTAAGGAAAGTGGCCGCCAGAGAGGAAGCCAAACCGGCCAAAATTATCATAATCAAGAGTAGCGGGGGCAAGGTAAGGAAAGTGACCGCCAGAGAGGAAGCCAAACCGGCCGCGTAAGCGCAGCTAAGCCAATATGCACCGCAGAAAGCCAGGTGCCGTAGGTAAGCTCTATTCGGTCCGGAGCATTGATTCCCCATAACGAATAGGCTAGCTCTATCTTTCAATTACCTATCCTGTGCTGGATAGGCAGGTATTTTTAAGATACACAACAGTAATACAAAACAAGTGCCGCAAGTGCCAAATGAAAAAAACTATTTTTGAACTTCAATCACCATTAAATAAATAAAGTAAAGATATTACTTTATTTCTTAAGATCCTACAAAACTATTTCACCAGAACCATACAAATTATAAAATTAGAATAATTAACAATCAAATCGTCATATTTCACCCAAACACTGCAATAACTTATTTTTAAACTCAGTTGCAACATATTATAAACTCCAAAAACATCTTGTCAGATATATAACAGCTAATAAGATATTATAAACAGGCTTAGCCAAAGACACTCTAAAAAAAGCATGTAGAAATAATCAGGATTGCAAGAAAATACCTCATCGAAAGGATCTGAAAGTGCCTTTAAAAGAGTTTCGAAAATGTCATTCAGAAATGACAAAACCTTGGTGGAATAAGAAATTGAGGAAAAACATTCATGACGGCCCAAGCATGTGGTCACACAGAATTGAACAGTTACCAAATTTATGATTCTAATAACGACATCTAATCACAAACAGCTAATTCTAAACGAAACCGGTTTTTTCGAAAGGAGGAAAAAATGGGGAAAATAGAGGGAGAAATTCTGGGGTATTATGCGAAAAAGGAAATTTTCTTAGTTTGATACCACATAAGATTTTTAATATATCATTTATATAAAGATATTTTAATTACCTCTGTCCGATGTCTAAGTATTAGGGTTGAAATCCAGTGCAGAGCTTTAATACATGTAGCCTCCCCTTCACTAAACAGATGACTGCAAGCGAATTATAACAAGTTTAAGTGATCACGTTCAGCATAAAAATCAAAAGGCCCCGTGCAATCAATATGAACACAATTGTTCAAGTATAAACTTACCTCCTGGATACGTTGAGGATGGATCCTACATCAGATCCCTCAGCTGGATCAGCTTGGATTCCCCGAAGCTCATCATTTGTTTCACGAGCAACCTAAAGTTAACAAAAGTTTATAAGCATTTTGAGACATTGAACCATAAAAGAGAAGAGAACAAGATCTTAAGTTATCATATAAAATTGATAATCTCAACTTTTAACCAACTATATGGATTAAGATGCAACACTGGCAAGCTTTCTTTTTGTTTAGCTGCTTCATAATTAAATTTAGTTAGGTAACAAAAAACAAAAAGTCTAAGAGTATTAGCATGAGAGGATCGACAAGCAAGAAAAATACAATTGTTTATATTATCTATTAGCATGAGAAACAATTTACACATCACAGTAATCAAAGTCTCTTCAAGCATGTCAAAATATGAATTTCTGAACTAAGCAGTAAGCACTTAAAATTGACCGCAGGAAATGTAATTTCGAATCAAGTCGGCAAACAGAAATTGGGAAATTCATATACCCGAATTAAATCCTCAAACACAAATCGGGAAATACCTAAATTCGAAACAAATCTGCAAACAGAAATTGGAAAACTCAATCGAACATTCTTCGACATTTCATATCCCTCAGTATTCATTTATACCTTTTTCAATAAACAGTCTATTTTTCTTTTTTCAAATTTATTCTAGAGGTTTAATGTAGCCTTCAATAGTTTAAAGTGAATACAGAGACAAAAGAAGTAAAGATTCTAACCTAAGCATTGAGACATGACGAAAAACGAGAATATTGACACCAACCATATTAGATCATAACTATTATTGCAACCAGATAAGTACTTCACATCTTTTGGAATTTTTATATTCTTAAGACCAGACTTTCAGAAAAAATGGCAAATGTCAAAAAATGAATCAGAAAACACAATGTACCTTGGCTACAAACACATCTCTACACCATTGAGCAACTGCATCATCTGTTTCTGGAAAATCCTTCATCAAGTGTCTCTTGAGGTAGACATGCACCTAAAAATATCACACTAACATAAATAAATTGAATGAAAAAAATAGTCCCAATCATGACAGTAGACATTCCTATTGAAATACAAAATTCAAAACATAATGTAGCCAATAAGAACTCAAATGATACAAATAATATAACCCAAAATATTTCCTTAATAAAGAAGACCAATTTCTACATTCATCCCAACCTAAAAGTTCTGGTTTTTATATTGAATTATAAAATAATTTCTAAAATGAAATATTGTGTGAATATATATATATATATATATATGTATAGATGCTAACTCTCTCCATAGAAAGATTTAGCAAGATTCAGAAAGAAGCACCAGTGGACTACCAACAATATTTAGTTCAAGTTACCAAGTATCAAGCAGCTGAACATTGCAAGGTACTTCTTGTTTTTACTACTTCAAAGGAAAGAGTAAAATTTAAGAAATAAAGTAATTTTTGAAAATTACAAAAAACACCCTCTATCCAGATTTTTTTTCTTCTGAAACGGCAGCTACAGAATTACGCACTTTTTGGAGCACGATTTATAAAAATACGCATTTACCTCTGGGCATTTTTTACAAAATTGTTCCTCCAAGCAACTTGACAGAATCTTGCTTAAGAAATTCATTGAGTCCTATTAAAAAGTAAAAAAATGAGACCATAAGCAAATCTTGGATTTTACTATTTTAAGAAAACAAAGATCAAAATAAGAAGCTACACACACACTGCATTTCCACTACGATTAGACTGGACTAAGTTATTGTCCATGTTCTCCTTTGCGTCAGCCATATGCTAAGCAAGTGCTTTGACCATTATGTAGAATTTTTCAAACCATTATATTACATAAATTAGAAAATAAGCTTGAAAATTCAAATACATGTCAAACACTTAACATGAAAATTGAAATAATGCTCAGAATCAAATAGAAATAAATACTTTTGATTTTTCATAAACCAGAGTCAATAATAACTCAACAGAAGGCCAATACAACAGAAACCCAAAAATTGAAGAATATGAGAGGAATAATTACAGTTCAACACCACCAAAATTCCAATACGTAAATTAAAAGACCTCGAAAATCACTCACCATTGTACATGCACTTCCGAAGCATTTTCTTGAGAACATGTAAGCAAACGACGTCGTCATCCACCACTAAAACCCTCATCCCCACCAGGAACTGGTCTGGCACCGCCGCCCCCACCAATTTGCCGCCACTCGTGCACGCTATTGGACCCCTACGTACAAAACCCTAACCCCACACAAAGTAGCTACACATCACAGGTTTGTCGAGATCTAGAGTTTTGGAAGTCAAAGAGGTCGAATAAAGGCCGTTTTTTCATCGGAGAAGATGAACGGGTCGATAGATCGGCGGCGTTTCTCTCAAAATCAGGGTATCCCAAATTTTTCTCTCAAAATATCACCTTTTCCAACAGAACGTATTGGTAGCGCTTCATTAAGCAAACGCCGCCCGTTTTTTTTTATGTATAAGTGGCGCTTCTTTAAAGAACCGTCACCCGATTGTTTTTTTGTGATGCTTCCTAATGCAACCGCGTCTTTTACTATTATTGGTGGCGGTTAATATTCAATAACCGCCACCCGGACGTAATTTTTAATTTTTTTATTTTTATAAGTGACTTACTAATGAGCGCCACCTTTGTACTTTTTGTAGCGATTCCTCTTTGAACCGTCACTTATACAACGCTTCTAATCGACTTTTTCCCACTAGTCACAAGAACCATTATTTTTATGAAATAGATTTTCTATCTCATAGTTTGAAGAACCACCCTCTAAATCATGACTCTCAACATCATGATATATAGGTTTGACACGCGCAAGGCGTTGCACGAGTTGTTGCACTTGTCTCCTTAAATCTTCTAACTCCATATCACGAAGGTCTCTTTCAAGAGTAACGATATCATCAACGTTTGTTCTATTCTCATACGACCACCATCGAAACCAAAGCTCTGATAACCACTTAACACCGGACAATTCAAGAGAAGTAGGAGGTACCACAAGGTACCCCTCAAAACTCACAACTTTAGGAATCCACCAAAAGAGTTTAGAGTAAAACACAAGAAGATAAATCTTCTAAACAAGCTTAAAAGCTCAAAATATGTTTTTATTTTAAAATTGATTGCTGGAAGCATAACAATTGAGTGTCTTTTATAGGCAAAACTTGGAACAACCCTCCAAGATGAGTCAAAGACCATAAATAAGATATTACATTTTCAAAGGTTTAGAATAATGAAAAGGTTACTCTAATAAAGATAAATAAAATGAATTTTAACTAAAGATTAGGTGCTTATGAACTCCCAAGGTGCTTGACTGATTAGGTTCATGAAAACACACTAAGAGTTGCTCATCCTTCCAAATTTTCGTATGAAACCACTATATTGCCACACTTCAGTCAAATGGTTATAACTCACTCTTGAATTATTATTTTTGAGATCCTTTTTTTTTTCTATTAAAAACTAGACTTGTAAGTCTTTCTAATGGTATATTGCTTGTTCTTTAATTCATGGCCAGTCAAAACAGTTAAATTCTCAAATTTATTATATGTATTGGGAATTTCTGCGTCAACCGTCACTCGAGCGTAATATTACTTGAAATATTTGAGTTAATGGTAAAAGTTATATTTGATGTCAATAGTTATTCCAACTGTTTCTTAGGCATATCGCAAAAATACAACCGATAAAGATATTAAATTAATTTAATGCTATTTAGTTCTTGGAAAACAATTAATCGTCTATGATTTAGGTCTCAACTTCCTTAGCCTCAAGAGGATTCTTATTATCCTAGATACTGTGAGAGATTCAACAGAAAAGAATAGTTATATAAATCATTTCATTAAGCAGAAATTTAAAATTTAAAACTCACTTTTATGTGTATCTAACAATGGGATTCACTTGAAAGTTCCAACCACTACTTGTTATTGGGCCTCCCAGTTTCAAAATTTCCAACATAAACTAAAGAGCCCATCTACCAAGATTTGTTGTGCCCAAAGCCAATGCAACTTCTCAACAAATTCAATTGCTCAGTACTTAATATTGCAAAAAAAAAAAAAAACTAGTCATATTTCAAAATAGCACCTGTTTACTCCTCAGATAACCATCACTCAAGCTATTTTCACAAACAAAACATTGTTCGAATGCAAACTAAAAGGGAAAAACCAAAAACTGTTTTTACACTATATGTCCTAGAAGTGTTACTTACAAAATCACTTGGATATATTCCTAAAACTTTTCAAAAGTTTTGAATGTCATTACAAAGCATGTCATAAAACTTTTCCAAAGTTTTGGAATGTCATTACACAACATGCATTTTGCCTGCGACATCAATCAATTTTGGAATGTCATTATAAAGCATGCATTTCGTCTACAGGTGTTCGAATTTTCAAATTTGTCATAAATATATTTCTCAAATTTGTCATAAATATATTATATACCCACGGTTAGATGTTATATTTTTGGTATGATCGTTGGTAAAATATAATTGATTTGTAATATAAAACTATATCGAATGGAAAAAAAATTATTTAACAATTTATAAGTTTGAGTTCTAACGATTTCGTTCGCTAGAAATTTTTTTGGGATGTAAATCATTGTTTCGTCAATATTCTCGTTTTTTTTTTCAACCAAATTATTTTTCACTATGAAATACATACCCTGAAAAATTTTGAAGGTCCTTAGAAACTTGCATAAATGCAAATTAAACACAAATATTAGTTATGATGTTAGAACATCCTTACTAACATTTTGTATTTAAAAGAAACAAACATAAATATTTTTTGTCTATGAGTTAAATAAACTCATAGAATGCAACCTCAGGCCAGAAAAAATATCAATTGAAATAATAAAATTGTTTTACAAATTATGAGACAATTGTAACTAGTAATATTATAAAAAGAAACTCTTGAATCGCTCGTAAAATCTTCAAGTCCGATCAAACACAATCTTGAATAATTTTCAAATGACGAGCGATCTAAGCTATAGTGAGCTTTCTGTTTTTTTTTTTTTTTTGTCCTCTTGTTGTATTTCTTCATCAAACGCCAAGTTCTATAAATAGTCCAACTTCCTTGCGAAAGAGAGTCCTAGTACCATAAAATAAGGTTTAGATAATTATCTTGAGATACAAGTAGATAAAGACTAATAAAAGTCTCATAGAGATAAAGGACTCTAATTACGTGCTAGATTAATATACTCAACATTCTAACTAATACAAGTGTCCAGAAGGACAAATAACACTAAATAAAACAAAATAATTAATAGGATTTTAATCTAGGTGATATGACCTGATCTAGTGACAAGTCACGAGATTAACTCGGGCAGACCTGGTTGGGATGAACTAAACCGATTCCACAAGAAGGGGGAAAGAAACAAGAGATGGGCTTATAGCTAAAAAAGACTTGTCCTAGCCTAATCTGAATTCCTGGACAGGGCCTTATGAATATCAGGTCAGGAATTTAGAAAGGTTAATGACTGGTCTGTCAGGAAATTCTCTGGCTAGATCTCCCCAGGAAAAAGTAGCCTGGTCAGGTCGTTCTGAATAATGACCCAAAATTCGCGAATTTGTTTCCGAGATCTCGGAAGGGCCCCACCTACTGAAGGTTATAAACATCTCAGCCTCAAGGTTGAGAAAGATATGTCATTCTGAGCATTCTCATTTGAATTATTTTGATACAAAAAACTGCTTAACTCACTTAAGCACCGGAGAGGTTTCCACCGGAAATCCCCCGGTGGTCCTTTCTAACGTGTTTTTGGTGAAGCAGGTCAGGATATTTTTAGGGAAGAAGCAGATGTTCTTGGTGCAATTAATTTCAGGGCGAAACAATTGGTTCCGTCTGTGGAAAAGGCGGAACTAAGCTAAGACGTGAGACAAAAGCATGGCATCAGACGGACTCAAGCGAAACCTAGTGGTGGAGTTGGGCGGTACGCCAAGTTCTGCCACGCCAACGGGGATGCCGAAGATGGAAGGACCATCAACAACAACTAAGCCCAGCGTGCTGCAACCCCGTCCAGGAGGAGCTTCACAGGCCGAGGGCGGATCACTGAATGACTCTTTTCTGCGGCAAATATCTGACCTCATTGGCAAGGCGGTGGAGGCAACTGTAGAAAAGAAATTCGCTGAGCTTTCATCACCCCCTCCCAAAGTAACTCAGCCTCCGGAGTCGGAGCCACCCCGGACTGCCCAGCGCACTGCCAGAGCTCCCACTCAGGAAGAGGAGGAGATATTTTCTGCCTCAGACAGCGACACTTCAAGCAAAACCAACCCAGACCTCACTGAGCAGATGCAGAATCTGCAGAGGGAGGTCAGGGAAGTCAAACAAAAAATGGTGGGCACGGGCGCAGGCCAAGCATGGAGAAGCACTCCATTCACAGAGGCTGTCATGCGGCATGATCTCCGGCCTCTTACCGATCGATGAGTTTTGAGTACAATGGGACGATAGATCCGAGGGATCACTTGAACCGATTCGAGATCGCAGCTACCTTGCACAAATTTTCTTGCATCAGTTCACTAGTTGCAGGAAGTATCAGAAAATGTCGTTGGAACTGTTCAGCTTGAAGCAGAGAGATGGAGAAAGTATGCACGGATATATCAAATGATTTACAGAGGCCAAATTGAAGGTGCCATTAGCATCCGAAGAGCTCTTGGTTAATGCTCTGGCTCAAGGTCTCGGGAAGGGGGAGTTCTTCCAATCGCTGGAAGTTAAGCTAGCGCTGAAATTTGGAGAGCTCCTGGAAAGGGAAGAAAAATATATCCACTTGGAGGAGGCTCTGAGGATGAAAGATGATGGAGAAAAGTGGAGAGAATGACCTGACAAGGACAACAAGACTCTGGTTAAGAAACCCAGGCCCTACCTAATGGGAGGATGTCCTCAGTTTGATCGATACACACCCCTAGCTTCACCCCAGGGTGAAATCTTGCAGGCTATCGAACGACATTCCGACCTCAAGTGGCTGAGAACATACGCTCAAAAGCTATGAAAGGAGAAGTCTGGTCGGTTTTGTCGATACCATAACGAGTATGGTCATGACACAGATTAATGCACACACCTGAAAGATAAGATAGAACGAATGGTGCAGGAAGGACACCTCAAAGAATTCGTGCGAGCAAGACAAAAGGGATCCGGTCTGACTCTTATAAGAGAGATCGGCATCAGACGACCATGCAAGAGCGAGGCAGTACTCGAAAAAATAGGCAGAGGGAGAACCGATCTCAGAAGATCAGAGGAGAAATTCAGATGATCACAGGTGGAGAATGGGATGAGCACTCACGACGCACCCAGAACATCTATGTACAGGCTGCGAAAGGTCTGTCAAAAAAGACGCAAGAAGTGGGGCAACTAGTCCCGAGCCCGAACATCTATTTTGGCTCAGAGGACAAGAATGACATCTTAGCACCCCATATGGACGCTTTGGTGATAACAACTACTATAACTAACTATAACATGTAGAGAATCTTCATGGACACAGGAAGCTCGACAGACATTTTATTTTACGACTTCTTTAAGAAGTTAAATTTAGACTTGAAACTAGAAGAGGTCACTATCTCATTAGTGGGTTTCACTGGGGGAGCCCTACGCCCATTGGGAGCAGTAAATCTCCTAGTCACATTGGGGAATGAACTGTTTAGAAAGACCAAATCGGTGCATTTCTTGGTGGTAGACGCACCATCTTCATATAATGTTATGCTTGGTCGACCGTCCTTAAGCCAATTCCAGGCAGTAATCTCTGTCTACCATATGAAGATGAAATTTCCTGCTCATGAAGGAGTGGGTGAGGTTCGAAGAGACCAATATGCATCTCGTAGAGCATATGTGGACAGTATTCGAAGGAATGAAGAGGTAAGGAGATCAAAAAAACCTAGTACAAAGATGATTGTGCCTGAGCTAGATCCACGTGAAGAAAACTTGATGACGGTCGAGATCGTAACAGGGGATGATAGCCGAGTCGTACAGGTGGGAATGAACCTGAGCCCCGAGGTACTGGTGGAGCTCATGGCCCTCTTAAGAAATAGCGCGGATGTCTTTGCCTGGTCTCCCCAAGACTTGGTAGGGATAGACCCGACGATATCCGAGCATCACCTCAACATCAGCTCCACGGTAAAGCTAGTAAAACAAAGGAAACGCAACTTTGGTCCTGAGAAGGAAGCTATCATTGAGGCAGAGGTAGAAAAGCTGTTGCGAGCTAAGAACATTCAGGAAATACAATTTCCAGAATGGATTTCTAATGCGGTGCTTGTACCAAAGACACAGGATAATTGGCGGATGCGCATTGATTTCAGAGACCTCAATCGCGCCTGTCCCAAAGACCACTATCCGTTACCAAGGATAGATCAGCTTGTAGATTCTACCTCAGGTTGTGAATTGCTCAACATGATGGACGCCTCACAAGGATATCACCAGATCAGACTGGATGAGGAGTATTGGAAGCGTGTTAGCTTTACAACTCCAAAGGAAATATATTGTTACATAGTCATGCCTTTCGGGCTTAAGAACGCGGGAGCAACGTACCAGCAGCTGGTTGACAAGATGTTCAAAGCTCAGCTCGGGCAAAACATAGAAGTGTATATGGATGAAATGTTAGTCAAGAGCACTAAGGCAACCTCACATGTGAACGACCTGAGGGAGACCTTCAACACATTAAGAAGGTACAGAATGAAGCTCAATCCCAAGAAGTGCGCGTTTGGGGTACGAGCTGGAAAATTCCTCGGGTACATGGTCACGGAGAAGGGAATAGAAGCTAACTGATTAACATGAATTTGTCTTGATTTTAGTTAGTATTTTAGTTCGTTTTTATTATTGTTTTCGGTGAAAGTTGGATAGATTGAGCACATTTTTATATTTTCTTATCTCCAACTTGTTTTATCATATTTTAATTATAATTATTTAATTTTATGTTTATTTTAGGCATTTTGAAGTTTTTAGGCCTGAAGATAGTCGAAGATGGGCATAGTAGCTCTACCGACGCTGCCTGCCGAGCCATGCCCAAGCTGCCGACGCACACCTGCCGACCGCGCCTGTGTCGCTCAACCAGCTTGCCCGCGTCGACTAGTTTACGTCGGTCGATGCAAGAACCATTATAGTAGCCCTGATCGACGCAAATGCCCACGAACTCTCTGTCGCGTCGATCCGAACTGCGTAGGTCGACGCCCGATCGACGTGACTGCCCAGAAAACACGTTTTTAAGGCTTTCTTACTGCCCAAGACTTCCCACAACTATAAATACCCTATGTATTTCGGATTTTTACATACACAATCATATTCCTAGGGTTTCTAAGGCCTCTTAGGGGCTGACAACCCCAACGAGTGCCGTTTATTTTCTTATATTTTCTTTAAATTTCTTAGTTTTAAATCTTTAGCTTTAGATTAGTTTAGATTAGTTCTTAGATAGATTATATAGCTTAGATTCAAGATCTCGACACCAAAATGTTGTTGTTCTTCTTATTTTAATTAGTAAGTCTTTAATTCCTTTCGTTTTAATTTAGTTTAATTAGTTTATGCTTTCGATTCATGCTTGATAGTTTAATAATTGATCTTCAAACAAACCCACCCCTACGTATGATGAATTGTATGATATTGAGATTGGTGATGATGATGTTGGGTTTATGATGATGAGATTGATGAGATTTATTGGCTAGATCTAATGGGTCTAGAGCCTAGAATCGTCGTGAACCATTAATCGGGTTTATCCCAATAGATCGTGGAAATGATTCGAAGCTCTAGAACCCTTATTTTCAAAATCTTTTCGAAAAACTTTAATTTAACTGTTCTCCATTTTGAATCAATTTATTGTTTTTACGCGAGTGCAAAGGCAGCGTCGACGCCGAGCTCCAGCACGCGTCGGTCAATGTTACGTTGACATGGCTGCCCAGAAATGCATTTTTAGTGTTTCTTATGCGCCAAGACATGCTATATCTCTATAAATACCCTTCATATTTCGATTTTTTAAGTGAGAGACCACTACCAAAAGAAGACGCATGACTACCTAGGGTTAGAGAGCACAGAAATAACGCATTTATACACTCCGTTACGTAGATAGAAATAAGATTGAAGAATCAAGATCCTTACGCTCAAGAATCACTTCAAGTCGAAAATTCGTTCCCAACTCCGGATTCGCTGGAGAATTTTACCGCTTTTACTAGTCCCAATAAGTTTCCTAAACTCTTAGTTTAATTTGTAGTTAATTCCTTAGTTAATGCTAGAACTAGACAATTAGTTTCAATTTATTTTATGCTTGATACATTAGATATTTTGGATTCAACTAGTTTATTTATGCAATTTGATTTATGTTTAATTTCCCGTCTTTAGATTCTTATAATACAATTGCTTCATGATAGTTTCTTCTATTCATGCTCTTAGATTCGTTGCTTTTATTTCTTAGTTCTTAAGTTTGAATATTTAAATCATTGTTCGTGGATGTTAATCTAGTTTAAAATAAGTAGTTTAATTAGTCTTAGTTTTAATATTGCTTTAGTTTATAATGATCAATTCAAAATCTTCAAAAAAAACCCAATGTACATGTATTTTATGATAGTTTGTGAATTGAAAAAAGCATCTACAGACCAAACAGTTGTCCTCGAGAGAATCGACTTGAGTCAAACTTACCACCCTACAAGTTCCTCGTACTCTTGCGAGCAAACTTACGTGTTTTTAAATTAAATATCTTAAAAAGGGTGCACAAAAGTTTGGATAAAAATTTTGGCGTCGTTGCCAGGGAAAACTAAAGGTTGTGATATTTGTGTTTGTTCGTCATATCCTTATTTGTGTTCTTATTTCATTTTGTTTATCGTTAGTATTTATTTGTGATTTTTCATTTATTTCGTTTTGATTATTTTTCACCGGTGCGTTTAATCTTGTGTGTTGAGTGTTGTGTTTGCAAGGCACGTCTACAATCCAAACCCAAGATTTATCAAACCATTTTCCAAAAATATAAAAAAAATTAAAAAATAATAATAATAAAGAAGTAAAAATAATAAAAATGTATTATCCGTACGATGATCCACAACTAGATTGGCGTCATTCACCTCGACCGGCTATTCCATTGAGCGGCGCAATGATGAATTACTTTCCTGACAAATACGACCAATTGAATCTCCCGATTTTTCATGGGCATCGGAACGAAGATGTGCTAAAGTTCATTCAAAAGTATGAATTCATCACTGATAGTTCTCCTCTTCACGGGCTTACAAGGGATCAAGTGAAGATTCAACTCTTCACTTTTGCGCTGAAGGAAGAAGCAATGCAATGGTTTGAAAGGCTAGAACCTGATTCTTTGCGTACATGGTATGAAGTAGGCGATAAATTCATGAGGATGTTCTTCGTACCTAATGTAATGTGTGATCGTTGTGGATGCCGAGGACATATGACGCACAAATGTTTGGTGACATTTGATGATGAGCCACAGGAGGTAGTTGTCGCCGCCCGAGATTGTACGAACCATGAAGAATATAAACCAAACGATCAATTCTTGGCGGGGCAACAAGGTCATGAAGCTGAGAGCACAAATTTTCAAGACGAATAGTAACATGACCCTTTTGAGATTATGAAGTTAAGTCTTGATGAACAGCGGCAAAGTATTCAGAATTCAGAGAAGATTTTGGGTCAAATGTTGGTTACTTTGGAAATAATGGTGAACGAGAAAAATGAACTTCTAATTCAACTAGAGTTGCCAATTCTTGATGTTGTGGAGCCACCTCATAGGTTGAGGATTCGATCTCGAGTGCTTGTCTAGAGGATGTGTGTGAGGAGAAGGTTATTAAAGATTTGGTTGAGATCGATCCCCTTGTGCTAATCGATGAAACATTAGACGAGAAGGTGGAGAAATTGCCTTTGGGACTTAATGTAGATCTTACAAATTCAAGTTTTCTTAATTTTTATGTAGGCAATGAGATGGAGCCAATTTTGGTGGAGATGCATGCGAAGGAAACAGGGGATACGAGGGAGATGGCCCTTCTTGCGCTTTCCGAGTATTTAATGGATGACGAGGAGGAGGTGTTGCCATTGGAGAACCTAATCAACGATGGAGATTCATGCCCAATCGAGCTCAATGGGAATGGAGATGAAGCGATGGCCATGGTAGAAACGGTGGTGGAAGAACTTTTGGAGAAGGATGCGATAATCGAGCCTCCTATTGAGCCACCCGAAGCATTGATTGAAGTTAAAATTGAAATGGTGGTTGAGGTAATCAAGCAARATTTCCCTCCCCTATGCCATTATATAGATTTTTATATTTTTCAGGGTATTGGGGGAGATTTGAAGGAGTTCGGAGTATACGAGGGTTTGCCGTTTGTTCAACGGATTCCCTAGTTTTTAAGAAAGTAGAAGATCACTCTATGCCGCAATATACTTTTGATATGTTCGTGGTGATCAATTATTCACTTTTTCGACCTCCGAAGAGAATTAAAATTCTTGTTCTACGACTTGATTTCCGTGCTCGCCTTGGTGATTTAAATTGCCTAAACGTACTCTTGGAGAACACTAAGGTATGACACGATCGTCACTTGTTTTTGGATCCGGGATAGCATCGTTCGTAGAAGACATCGAGCTTCCGACGTTAACCAAGCGCTTCTTGGGAGGCAACCTAAGTATTCATTTTATTTTATTCTTCTTTAAATTTTACTAGTTAGTTTGTTTTTGTTCATTTGTTTTGTCTTTTTAGGTTTTTATTCAAGGCATTTTCATTCACGAGAGTCAAGACGAGGGATAATTGCACAAGCGTTTTTTGTGGAGTCGCTCGACTATTTAACTTTTAGGGACGTTTTCTTATTCCCTTTCTCCCTTGCTTTTATTTTCTTATTCTCGTTTATGGCAATTAGGGGATTGTCGAGTTTTGAGAGGGGGGGATGGTTGAGTGTGATTTATAGTTGAAATATGTGCAAATTTTCAAAAACTTTCGTGGATTTGTAGTGCTAAATTTTAAACGTGATTAATTGCTATTTCTACGCGATATTGTGTTTGTATGGCTTGCTTGTCGAAGTTAACTATGTTTGATTTGATGTTCTTGTCTTTGAGCGTGTATAAGTGCATAGATTTCTTCAAGATTATTATTTATATAATGTAAAATGGTATTTGGACGCAAATGATTTCGCAAAACCTTAAAAGCAGCGCCAATTCAAAACTTTTTCATGCAAAAAGCCTGTGAGTAGCCTGAGTGTTTATCATCATTGCATGCACTTGAACAAGTTTCTGTTTTGATATCTCTTTGAAACTGCTGTGTAGTTGACTTTGAAAATGAGGTTAAGGCACAGATATAAACCCTATTCCGGCCATATCCATATATTTTTAACCACTATAAATTCTGAATGAGCCACTCATAGCCAAATAATCCATGCCTATAGCCATGTGTGTTTTGAGTCGACCCCTACTAACCCATTAAAAGCGTGAGGTGGGAGTTCGTTATTTTAATTGGTTATTAGAGTTTTGGAGTTTTTATTAGGAATTTATGATTTTATAAATTTTTTGTAATTAAGGACCACCATCCTTAAAAAGAAACAAGTAAAAAAAAGATACCCCATAAAAAATTATAATAAGGGGGAAATAAAAAAAAAAAAGAAAAAAAGAAGGATAGCGAGTTTAGTTAGATCGTGTTAGTCTTTGCTTATGCGCTTTATTAAAGCTTGAGTTTTATTATTTATTTTACTATGAAGCCTAATGTTTAAAAGGAGTTGACTTTTAATAAGAAGCACATTATAAGCTTCTATTTTTATTTAAGTGGTTTGAGTTACAAGTCGGTTTAGAGTTACGAGTTGAGAAATAGCCTAAGTTTAAAGGCTAAGTTATGAAAGTTTAGTGAGGTTTCTTTTGAACGAGGTGAAGCACATTGCTTAGTGATTAGAATAGTTTGGTGAGTTATTGACACGTTAGATTGTGAGTCAACCACACGAATTATATATTTCACACCCGTCCAAAGAGCCTTACATTACAATCCAAAAAGACCTTTTCCGATTCTTAGTTCGATAACACACTTAATTTGCGATTGAAAAGAGATTGATTTTCAGTTCTTATTTATTGTGAATGCATTTGTATGATTTGAGAGTATACACGTCCCATGCAGAAAATACTTGAGTGTTTTGAGCGAACACCCCTATCTATTACCCTTTTGAGAGGATGCATGATTTGATTTTGGAGCGACAAGGTAATAAGGGTGGAGTGTTTGAAGTTGCGTGACATGTATCTATATTTTTAAAATTATCTATGTAGCATCGCACGACTCATTGCTTGGACTGGTTTTCATTCTTGTTATTCTTTGAAATTATCGTTTGTTCGACGAACAAACCAATAAAGCGTGGGGTAGTTGATTAACATGAATTTGTCTTATTTTAGTTAGTATTTTAGTTCGTTTTTATTATTGTTTTCGGTGAAAGTTGGATAGGTTGAGCACACTTTAGTATTTTCTTATCTCCAACTTGTTTTATCATATTTTAATGGGAAAAAGATTCTTCGCCACCTGTACTTGTAGCGTTTTTATGGTTTGCAACCTAATATCTTTTTTGTTGTTATTAACAACCCAGAGTATCCAGATTTTGCTCTTTGCAACCTTCAGGCTATTTTTCATTCAATAAATGGTTGAATTGAAGCACGTAAACCTCATGCCTCATTCTAAAAACATGGAATTATTACCCAACATAATAATTGGTGATGAGGCATGAGGTTTACATGCTTCGATTCAACCATTTCTTGAATGAAAAATAGCCTGAAGGTTGCAAAGAGCAAAACCTGCATACTTTGGGTTGTTAATAACAAAAAAAAAAAAAACATTAGGTTGCAAACCATAAAAACGCTACAAGTACAGGTGGCAAAGAGTTTTTTTCCCTATATTTAAATTAAAACATTCAAGATTGGTTGCAAGAGTATGAGGACACTTGTAGGGTGTAAAGTTGACTCAAGTCGTCTTTCAAGGACAACAAAATTTGGGGTCTTAGAAGTTTGTTTAAAATATGTAAATTCAAATATTTTTTTGGGGGTTTTGTTTGATTTTTTGGTTAACAACTAAGAAATTGAAAAGCAAGAGCATAAACTTAAACTCTAACTTAATTAAATTTACCAACTATAATTTAAAAGCATAAATTTAACCTATCTTAAAACCTAAGTTTAAGAACTAATTAATTATCTAATAGCAACTCACTTAAAATTCTAAACGCAGTAGTAAATTAAATCCAAGTTAAAAACGCAACAATATTTGAAATTCATAAACGAAATCATATAGTTCAATTTGCATAAACGAACCTAAAAAGCATGCATAAACTCTATTATCCTAAAGAAATTACTAATCTTAGAAACTAAGTAGTTATCTAAGAAAGCTCTAATTTAAACTTAAAACGCAGCGATGATCAAGTATTATAAACGAATTCAAATTACTTCAACGGATCTCAAAAGCTTGCGAAAATTCAATTAACACGAAGCAAGCAATAACTTGAATCGTCTAGCATAAACGGAATTAAGTAGCATAAACCCAATTGCATAAACAACGTAAAGGAATTCAAATCTCCAATACTTAATCATAAATCAAATAACTAAATTAAAACTGAAATCTTTTGACTTGAGTTGATCAACCAAAACCAAGTTCATAAACCAACTCAAGAATATCAAATAAAAGTAATTATCCAATGCTTCAACTATGTAAATTAAAACTAAGAAAACAATAAAAAGATAAGAATACTTATTAAGTCTAAGAATTGCAGAAAATTCTCCACCTACTCCGAAGAAAATGGTAGATCTTGGACGAAAAATGGGTTGCGCGCTCTCGAACGGCCTTCGGAACTTGCAAGCCTTGAATCCTTGATCTCGAACTTTAATCTATGCTAAAGGGTGTTGAAAACATGTTTCTAACCCTAGGAATACTTTTTGGTAAGCTTATAATGACTATAGTATGCCCCAAACTCGGATTAATGGTGTGGTATTTATAGAATTCCGAAATCTTGGAGAATAAGTCAAGTAAGTCGGTTATTGGGCCCGATAATGGTAGCACTTAGCGGTACGAGCTACCGCTAAAGTTATCGTTAATGTCTCTGTTGCTCTCTAACGGTGATGGTAACGGTACGGTTGTAACCGTAAAGGGTACCGTTAGGCTCTCTGTCCACCTCTAGCGATTGGGTTAACGGTATGGGTAACGGTGTGGTAACCGCTAGGTGTAACTGTGCTATTTAGAGGTAAGGCTACCGCTAGAGCTAACCGTTAGCTTCAAAAACTTGCTACTTCTTCGCCGGAATGCTCGATTCTTGTCTCTTAATTATAAATCTTCATCTTTGACGTGCTGAGCTCCTCTGGTTACTTAGCTATAAGGTGAAAAACAGAGATAACTCACCAATTTGCATCAATTAAGATCAAAATGTGGTAAAACAAGCTGGAAGTACAAATATACAAATTTAAGCTTAAACTATCCAACTTATATCAAAATCAAAAGGAAAAATTAACTAATTACTAATATAAATGACCACAAATACGTGTTAATCAATAGACAAATGAATAATAATATAACCCTAAAGGGTAAAGGTTTATATATAATACAATGAAAAAGGGACATCATCCCTCAAACTCATGATGTATGAAGAGGTAGCATCAATAATTTACTAGTTAAAAAATGAAAAATACGGAACTAAATGTGATTTGTTAAAAAAATCAGCGATCTACATAGCCGAGGATACAAACAGCAGAGTAATCATGCCAAGTTGAAAGTGATGTCGAGTGAAAGGACAATCAATCGCAATATGTTTGGTATGCTTGCGGAAGACAAGAGTTGCGTGCAATCTGAATGGCACTCAAATTATCACAATTTATAGGGGTGGGATCAGATAGTGAGACACCCATATCACCAAGTGTGCAACCAAGCTATTTCTACAATAGTGGAAGCCATAATATGATATTCAACTTTTGTAGCGGGAGCGAAAGGCAACATGAAGCGTCCTAATTTTCCAAGAGATAAGAGAATCTACTAAAAATTACAAAGCCCTGGTGTGGACTTATGATCAGTAGGGTCATCGGCCAATCAACATCTGAGTATTCACGCAATTCCAAGGATAAAGATGAAGGAAATAATAAACTTTAAAATCTAGTGCTCCAAATATAACGAAGAGTACGAAGAAAAATTGCCCAATGAACTGGAGTAGGAGAAGTAACAAATTGACTGATAATGTGTACATCATAAGCAATATCTTGTATAGTGATGGGGAGATACATCAAACTACCAACAATAATGTGATAACAGCATTAGACAGACAAATGCCGACGGAGTGTGTATATCTCACATTTTGTTCGAGAGGTGTATATTCTAACCTAGTATCAGATAATCGAGCTTGATCAAGAATAGTAACAATGTGCTTGGATTGAGATATAAGATATCCTATATGAGAGTAGGAAACATCAATCCACAAGAAATACTAAAACATACCTAAATCTTTCATCTCAAACTATCGCGACAATTACAGTTTTAACAACCCAATCCCATGAACATCGTCCCCAGTAATAATTATATCATCAACGTACAAAGAAATCAATATGCGGCTATTTGAAGTACACCTAAGGAACATGGAAAAGTCATGTTGGATATAATTGAAACCAAGAGACTTAGGGCCTGCTTGGTTGAGCTTATTGAAAGTGCTTATAGCTTATTCCATCATAATAAGCTCTTTTACGCTGCTTGGTAAGAACCAAGAATATGCTCCTGATAGCTTATTCTGCCTATTAAGCTCCTGTTCAAAAAAACTACAAATCGTAGTTTTTTCTAATAAGCTTCTACCTTATTTGGTAAAATCCTTTTTTATCCTTTATATTGTAAAAATATTTTATTTATGAACTAATATATTACTTTATATTTTACGAAAATATTTTTATTAGTCATAATTAAAGTTTTATTTATATTATAATTATCTTTTTAATTATTTTCAAGTATTTGTCTTTTTTTTTTGAAATAATCTTTTGGGAAGTCTTCATTAATTATTATAATTTTATTTCTTTTATTTTTTATATCTTTCCTTTTTTATGTATAATATTTAATATTTTTTAATCATGTCTATATTGGTAAATTAACCTTCAATAAGCTACTTTAATCAACTAATTTACCAAACACTAATTAAAAATCACCTACCAGCTATTAGCTATCGGTTATCAGTTATCAGCTACCAGCTATCAGTCATCACTTATCAGCTCTTTGAATCAGCTCAACCAATCAGGGCCTTAATCACAATTGAGAACTTCTCAAATTAAACTCGAGGGACTTGTTTGAGGTCGTAGGTAGGGGTGTGCAAAATTCGACCAAAAACCAAAAAAAACGAACGAATAGTACAATTCGGTTCGATTTTTCGACAGGCGGTTCGGTTTTCGATTTTTTGTCGTAAAAATTTCGATCAGTTCGGATGAAAAATAGCCTGAAGGTTGCAAAGAGCAAAAATCTGGATACTCTGGGTTGTTAATAACAACAAAA
>BMAC01000226.1:1483329-1502927 GCA_014905375.1 Phtheirospermum japonicum | reverse complement strand
TCGGTTTCGGTTTGACTACCAAAAAAACCGATATAACCAAACCGACCGAATTATATATATATATATATATATATATATATATATATAATATTAATTATATATTTTTTAATTTATTTTTGTGACTTAGAAAATAATGGGAATTAAAAAAAAAAGGAAATCGGTTCGGCCCGAAATCGACCGAAATATTTCAGTTCGGTTCGTTTTCCAGAAATTTTCGGTCGGTTCGGTCGACTGAACCGACCAATGCACACCCCTAGTCGTAGGGGGTAGCTCTGTTAAAATAGGCCACTGCCCGTGGGCCTACTTGTCAACCCGTTAACACGAGCGGACTTGGGCCTCATTTTATTCAACTCGCCAAATGTGGGCCCATTCGACCTTCTCCGTTTGGCCCGTGGGTTGTGCGGGCCATAGCGTACTGGCCTGTATTCTTAATTGTTTTATTATTAAGTTATTATAAATACATACAATTACACACACACACAAACATATATAGGTATGTTATATTATATGGACTCATTGTTTGAGTGAATAACCCAAAATAAATTTACAAAAACGAGAGGCCCAAGGCCAAGAGGCGACACCCATAATTATGTCAAAATTAGTCAAGTAAATAACACCTCTGCCGCCTCTCATTTTCTTTGTCGAACTCAAAGCCCTGTCGTTGTTCATCTTCAACAAAAATGAATATTCTTCATAGTTTCATTGTTCTTCATCATCATTGAAGACCTTGACACAATAATGTTATAAATTTCTCCATTTTTCTGCATCATTCAGGTCTAAGTTGGCAAAAATAAATTAAAACAGGACAGTACCCCAACGGGTCGATGCAAACGGGACAAGGACAAGGGTTTCTCAACCCATGGAAAATGGTCCTAGACCACTTAGCACAATTTGAGGGCAATTTGTGACAGGCCGTCACGTTTGTCAATGTTAGTATATTGACCTTCTTCAATCTACGAACGTCGCATGAGGTATGTGCAACATCCGGTGGGAGAACCATGTAAACTTCTTCTCGAAGTTAACCATTCAAGAAGGCATTTTTTACATCCATCTGAGATCGATGCCATTATAAATAGAGGCAAGTGCAATAAGATTTTCAGTAGCCCTTACTGTTGTTGAGAAAATCCTCAGCATATTACACGAGCTTTATATTTCTCAATTGACCGATCAGACTTTATTTTATTCTTGTAGGACCAACGGGAGTCAGACGCACATTTTCTTATAGGAAGAGGAATGAGATCCCAATTAGCTATCTTATGCAGAGCAGAAAGTTCCTCTGCCATAGCTTGTTACCAAGAGGATCAACACCAACCTCTTGATATGAAGAAGGCTCAGACAAATTGGAACAAAGATCAAAAAGAAAACAAATATACTAGAGGAATTAGAGTAAACATAGTCGTTAACTGACTAAACTTACGAACGCATTGAGAATAATATTGTGGTAGTGGTGATGGTGGAGGCGTTGTCCACTAGAGGTAATGTCGAGGTAGTAGGAACAAAAGAAATATCAACGAGAGAGGAATTTAAATCACTAAGACCTATTGGTGTCATCCCCGCAAGGCTCGGTGCCAGTGTTTGAATCTTCGTGAAAGGATCAATGTGAACAATATCTGACCTTGTAAGGTCGTGAGATTTAGGGGAATGGAGTAGTGTGTGGATATGATAAAGAAACAAACATAACATGATACATAAAGTTTATGCGTAAGAGGATCACAACAATGATACCCCTTTGACCTTTCCCATAACCAAGAAAGACACAAAGTGCCAAACGGGAAGATAGTTTACTACGTTCAACACGAGGTTGAAGAACAAAGACAGAGTAATTTGGAGCATGAATATATAATCTCTCAAATGGGATAAACACGACGTAACAGAAGATGGATTCATGTTGATCATATAGGCACCCCACCGGCCCCCTAAACAAAAGAAACATAAAAACTTCACTAGGAAAAAAAAACATTAGGTTGCAAACCATAAAAACGCTACAAGTACAGGTGGTGAAGAATATTTTTCCCTATTTTAATCATAATTATTTAATTTTATGTTTATTTTAGGCATTTTGAAGTTTTTGGGCCTGAAGATAGTCGAGGATGGGCAAACGAGTAGAGTTTCAGCGAAAACGGGCCGCGATTTGAAGAATTTGAAGTTGTCGACTTTCTATAACGGTTATTCCAAATGAAACCGTTATAGTAGCTCTGCCGATGCTGCCTGCCGAGCCATGCCCACGCTGCCGACGCACACCTGCCGACCGCGCTTGCGTCGCTCGACCAGCCCGCCCGCATCGACCAGTTTACGTCGGTCGACGCAAGAACCGTTATAGTAGCCTTGATCGACAGAAATGCCCACAAACTCTCTGTCGCGTCGATCCGAACCACGTCGGTCGACGCCCGATCGACGTGACTGCCCAGAAAATGCATTTTTAAGGGTTTCTTACTGCCCAAGACTTCCCACAACTATAAATACCCTATGTATTTCGGATTTTTACATACACAATCATATTCTTAGGGTTCTAAGGCCTCTTAGGGGCTGACAACCCCAACGAGTTCCATTTATTTTCTTAATTTCTCTTTAAATTTCTTAGTTTTAAATCTCTAGCTTTAGATTAGTTTAGATTAGTTCTTAGATAGATTAAATATCTTAGATTCAAGATCTCGACACCAAAACGCTGTTGTTCTTCTTAGTTTAATTAGTAAGTCTTTAATTCCTTTCGTTTTAATTTAGTTTAATTAGTTCTTATGCTTTCGATTCATGCTTGATAGTTTAATAATTGATCTTCAAACAAATCACCCCTATGTATGATGAATTGTATGATATTGAGATTGGTGATGATGATGTTGGGTTTATGATGATGAGATTGATAAGATTTATCGGCTAGATCTAATGGGTCTAGAGCCTAAAATCATCGTGAACAACCAATTGGTTTTATCCCAATAGATCGTGGAAATGATTCGAAGCTCTAGAACCTTTGTTTTCAAAATCTTTTTGAAAACCTTTAATTTAACTATTCTCCGTTTTGAATCAATTTATTGTTTTTACGTGTTTAGATTAGTTTTACTTTTATTTTCTTATTCGTGAACGACAAACACAAGAAACACTTCCGAATCTAGTTTTCCTCGAGAGATCGACTCGATTCAACTTATCAACCTACACGCGATCCCGTACTCTTGCGGGCGAGCTTTTTAAAATTGACAAATTGAATAAAAGTAGGCATAAAATTTCGAATCACTAACCCCGAGAAGATCAAGGCCATCATGGATATGCAGCCTCCGCGGAATATCAAGGAGATGCAGTGCCTGGCAGGTTGGATAGCAGCCCTGAGAAGGTTTGTGTCTCGCTCAGCAGAAAAGAGCTTGCCATTTTTTTGAGCCTTGCGGAAGAAGGCTTGATTCCAATGGGATGAGGAATGTCAAGAGGCATTCGAAAAGCGAAAGGAGCATTTGGTCAGCATGTCGCTACTAACCAAACTAATTGTGGGTGATCCTTTGATCTTGTACATGTTTGTGGGGAAGCAAGCGGTGAGCACAGTTTTGATTAGAGAGGAAGGCAAGTCGCAAAAGCCAGTATACTATTGGAGTAGGGTGTTGCATGATGCCGAGCTCCAGTATGTGGAAGTAGAGAGAGCCATGCTAGCCCTTGTCGGGACAGCTCACAAGCTCCGCCCCTATTTTCTTTCACACGAGATAGTGGTCAGAACTAACTTGCCTATGAAAGCAATAATGAGTAAACCCAAAGTTTTAGGGCATTTAGTAAAGTGGATAATTGAGCTCAGCAAGTTTGACATAAATTTTGAGGGACGAACGACGATTAAATCCTAAACATTGGCTGATTTCATGCAGGAAATGACCAGCTCTCCTAAAGAAGAGAAGGAATGTGATATATATACCGATGGCTCGGTAGGAAGTTTGGGTTGTGGCACAGGAATAGTTCTGATAGACCCCTAAGGTGTGAATACGGAGTATGCAGTACGAATGAAGTATTTCCTGTCCAAAAACGGAGCAAAGTATGAGGCTCTTCTAAGGGGGATACAGATGGTGAAAGAGCTCGGGGCAGAGCGCATATGTTCCAGGGTAGACTCCCAGTTGGTCTATAAACAGATAAGAGGTGAGTTTGATGCGAGAGACGAGCACATGCGGAAGTACTTAGCTCAGTTTCATGAATTAGCAAAAACCATGAAAGCCTTGAACGTACTTCAGATTCCCACGGAGGAAAATGGCCGAGCTGATTACTTGGCTAAGGTGGCCAGCTCAGCAACAGATTGTCAGGAAAGAGTGATTACCCTACTAATGGCACATCGTGATTTGGGGAAGAAGTGAACGCGCTAGAGGAGGAAAGAGATTGGTGCTCCCCGATCAAGATATACTTGGACATAGGAGAACTACCTAGTGACAAGAGATAAGTAACGAAGGTGCGAGTCAGGTCATCCAGGTTTTGTACGATCAAAGGATAACTGTTTAAGAGAGGTTTTGGATAACCTCTCCTACGATGCGTAAGTCCGAAGGAGGGTATCCATGTTCTCAAAGAAATCCATGAATAATGTTGCGGAAACCACATGGGTGCTAGGACCTTAGCTAGCAAAATAATGAGAGAAGGCTACTTCTAGCCGCAAGTAAGACAAGATGCCGAAAACTTTATGAGGAAGTGTGACAAATTCCAGAAGAACTCTCCCCTCATACATCGACCTGCAGAAGAGCTCATGAAAATGAGCTCTTCTTGCCTCTTCGCAAAATGGGGAATAGACCTGGTAGGACCCTTCCCCACAGCTCTAACCTAAAGAAATTCTTAATAGTGGTTATAGATTATTTCAGTATATGGGTAGAGGCGGAAGCCGTAGCAAAAATCAAGGAGGAGGTAGTAATGCATTTTTTGTGGAAAAACGTGGTGTGTCGGTTTGGTGTCCCAAAGATCCTGGTGTCGGATAATGGCACGCAGTTTATGGGAGCTCGAACTCGAGCCTGGTGTACCAATATGAAGATAGAGCAGCAATTCACATCTGTCTATCACCCCCAGGTGAACGACCAGGTCGAGGTAACTAATCGCATTTTGGTACAAGGGATTATTGCGCACCTCGAAAGGTCAGGAGGTAAGTGGGTAGAAGAGCTCAGTTCGACCCTGTGGGCATACCAAACTAATCCTAAAGAAAGCACAAGAGAAACACTGTTTAGCTTGATGTATGGCATGGACGCTGTATTCCCCGCAGAGATCAGTGTGGAAACCCATAGGGTGCGGAACTTCAACGAGGAGCATAACGAGCTTTTGATACAAGACGCCTTGGATTTGGTGGAGGAGAAGAGAGAATGAGCTGTTGTAAAAATGGAGCACATGCGGGGGCGAGTTTTGGCAACTTACAATAAGTCAGTGGTCAAAAGACATTTCCAAGTGGGAGACCTGATTTGTAAGTTTTTATTATGCTTTTGTACATATTTTGAGTCGTATTTGAGTCTTTTTACTGTCTTTTCAGGTTAAGAATAAGTTATTTTGCATGATTTTTCAATCTTTGGCCTTTTGCTTAACTTTTCGACTTTTCATTCAATAATTGGTCATTTTGAACCATTTTTCTTGTTTTACTCTTACAGCTGAGTCACTTGACAAAACCGGGAGATGAAGACAAAGGATTAAGCGCTCAAAATAGCCAAAAGAACACCTTTCCGATCAGATGAGTCCACTAACTCAACGGATTGACCTTCAAAGCACGCACCGACCGGATAAGCTCTACATCCGACCGGACAAGAGGACAGAAATTTTCATTCGATCGAACTTACACATTACAGCTGCAGATTTTTGGGATTCTTTAGTTACAAAACGGCTTTTGTGCCTTTAAAACTCAGAAATTCTCAGAGAAGACCCATCCTTTCATCCTTAGAGATCATACACCATTGGAAGAGAGAATTGACAACTTTCTCAACCATTGACTTATAGCCCTTATGGAAAATTCTTTTAGAAGTTCGATGTTATGAAATTGAGGGTGGATTTAGGGCTAGAGCCGATAGGAGATGAAAAGGAAGAGGAAATGAACCCTAATTTGGGACAAAAAGATAAAAGTGCAAGCTTGGGTACGGGCAGGGAAAGAGATAATAGAGGATGGGAACTGGGTAAGGAATTGGGTCAAGTTACGGACACGGAGCGGGCCAACCAACCGGTTGAAGGAGACCTTGCTTGGGCCGGCACAGTGGACGGGCTGAAGGAATGCTTGGGCTGAGTAATTAAATATGATGGCCTTTATATAATTAATTTGGGTCCAAGTTATTAGATATTTTATGGGTACTTTGGTAAATTAAATTAAGTGGTCCAACCACTATGGCTATTTGTAAGGTTATGGAACAGGCGGAATTATTAAGCAATTACATAACAAACTTGTCCTCCAATTCTCTTTCTCTCTCTACTGTTCATCTATTTCCTCCCCAAATTCTTTCTATATCTCCAGGTTACAATAACAAATTATATCAAATTAATTAATTACACTACAAATTGATACAAAATCTTGTTGACCCATAACATTCAATTGATTCGTGATAACCGCTGGAGACGAGGTTCATGACAAGCTTCCAGGATCCAGTGTGGTTCATTTCATCCCCGGAATAGCTGGATTTAGCAAAGATTCATCGTAGTATCGTGATAGAGTTTTCTCACGATTTAGTAAACTCTAAACCTTTATCTTGTTAATTAGTTTGGTGATTCATGTTAGATAGTAATCTTGTGATGTTATGTTTGGATATTTCTTATAAATCATTTATGATTAAGTTCTTGTGAACGATCTGGTGATGAATTGCTTATTATTAATTAGTTGATTCATATTACCATGATTTGGATATTTGGAATGGCTTGATCTAGTTTGAATCACTTTTAGATAACATTTGGTGAATGCATATCAATTGTTTGATGAATTGTTTGAATGATATTTGGTGGAACGGTCTTTAGTAAGAATAGTTAATTGTTAAGTTCGTGAATCGATTAAACAAACTCTTRCGAAGAGGTTGACACCCTCGAAGCAAGATAGGTTTTAAATCGAGTTTTCTTTCATTAAGTTCTTTCGAAATTTTCGGAACAAAACCCCCCCTTTGATCGTGTGTTTAGAATTATAACTTGTGTTTTATTCATAATAAATATCGTTGACTCCGTATTTCCACTTCTCGAGAGAATCGTCCCGGTTTAACTTGCCAGTCTACAAGTGACCCCGTTCTCTTGCGGGCAAACTAACTTGTTTTCAAACATATACGCGCATGGTTTAACTTGGGTTTTGATTTTGAAACAAAAAATCTCGAATCAAAATTTGGCGCCGTTGCCGGGGAGTGGCAAAGGTGTTAACGAAGTTTATTCGTGTTAAATTTCTGTTTGTTACGTTTAATTCTTTTGGTATACTTCTCGATACGTTGAGATTTTTTGTTGTTTATGCAAGGTCGTAGAGGCCTAAGAGGTGAACTTACGCTATTCTTAGATAACATCGAATGAGTAGGATAACCAAGGAAATTTTTTCGTTCCCCCGATGGGAATCAATCCGAAGCAACTCAAGCCATCATGTAGACCAATCCACTTAATGGCGGCCGAGGAAACAGAGGGAGAGGAGGAAGAACAAATGGTCGAGGGACAGGACAAGACAATCGCGTTTCTCTTCACGATAAACCATATGTCATGCCACCCGAAGATGACATGCAAAATCAAGATAAAATCCACAGAATGATGCCCAGAACAAAGATGCGCGGATATTTTATCAAATCAAAAACCAAGAGCATGATCGTGACAAAGAACCAAGAGGACACGAAGTCCTTGAACATGTTAATCCTCTGGTGCACAACAGGGTACCACAACCCCATGAAGACCGTTGCGTATTGTGGCCAGAACAACCAGTCGATCGAACGCCACAACATTTCCGAAACCGAGAGGAAGCCCTAGACTTCAATGCATGGGCAAATCAAAGATTCGAAGATAATCATGTTGTAAATGGTGGGCCCCAACCACGAAACAACCAACAAAACCATTTTGAATTCGAGAACCGAGCATGAGGATCGAATCATTTTAGAAATGGAAGAAACGAACAAATGTACCATGTTTAGCAAAATGACGAGTACGACCAAACTTATGAAGATGAGCAATACAATGGTTATGGTAGAGGAAGAAACTTTCGTGGAGGCCGAGGGCAACTATATCCAAACGAACGCTGACAAGGAGACCTCGTGTGACCAACCATTAACCCATATAGTTCAACTATCATCTTAAGCCCCGCGGCCCGAGACTACGAGTTGAAGTCCAACATTGTCAACTAATTGCCAACCTTTTACGAAAGCCAAACGAAGACCCACTTAATTTTATTCGAGAGTTTTATGCGGTGGTGTCCGAAATACCAGCATTTTAGTTAAACGAGAATCAGCTCAGGATGAGGTGTTTTCCAAGTAACTTGAAGGATAAAGCCAAACAGTGGCTTCTGTCATTGTACCCTAACTCCCTAATTAATTGGGACATGGTGTTTAAGAAGTTCATTGGCAGATTTTATTCAGCTCAAACGACGGCCAAACTAAGGAGGGAAATCACTAATTTCGAAAAAAATGGATGGATAGTCATTCCACGAAGCGTGGGAACGATACAAAGGACTTCTACAAGCATGCCCGCATCACAACAATAGTCCCAAAATGGTCAACAACTATTTCCATGAAGGATTGTTACCAAACTTTAAGCAACAAGTTGAGAACAAAGCCGACGATTTTGGAGACTTAACCTCGGTGGAGGCATGGGATTTTTGGGTGAGAAATCTAGGCAAACGAGTTTCAGACCAAGGAAAATTAGAGTGAGCGAAGTATCAGCATCAAAAGGGGAGAGTGGCAAACTTGAGAAGCTTACAAAACAAGTTGCATTGTTGGCTGGAATGATGAAGCGTGAGAAAGAAACAACGCAACCATCACACAAAATGTGTGGAGTCTGTGGAGCATTTGGACATGGAGCCAACACGTGTGATGTAACATTTGACGAAGACGAGGACGAAGAGGTGAACACCGTGCAAGAATTCCAATCCAACAATAAATTTGGTCAAAGTTCACTAAAACTTACAACTCGTACAATCCGATTATCCGAGACCATCCGAACCCCAGATACGGACCGAGGAGTCCCAATTACGTACCACCGCCTAAACAAATGGATCCATAATATTTGGCACCACCACCACCAAACAAAAGTCAAGGAGGACCGAGCAATTTCAATCCCTATCAGAACAAGGTCCAAGGTGGTTATCAACAATGTTTTCCGCAGAGGCAAGGTCAACGCCCAATACCCCAAGATTCCAATGAAGAGTTGCGACTTTGGAGGCAAAGGCAAGAGATGGAAACGCTACGCAATCGAGAATATACCCTTCGAACCATCGAGGAAAATAATCGAACAAAGAAACAAATGGACAAGTTGGAGATGATGATAGGGCAACTTCCCACGTTTATGGCAAAACTCGGAGCCAACCCCAAAAACCTCCCCAGTCAACCCGAGCAGTCAATGGCCATACATGTGCTACGGGGAGGCAAGAAAGTCGATAACAGAATTGGAGTGACGGAAGGGGAGGATCATGATGACGAATGTATTTTGAAGATAAAAAAATCCAAGGAATCCAATCGGATAGGGCAAAAGTCCGATCGGACTGGAGGCCAGAAAGTTTTGTCCGACCGGATGATGTAAAACTCCGATCGGACCGAGGGACAAAAAGTCTTCTCTGATTGGATAGGGCAAAGTTTCGACCGGACTGAAGAACATGAAGTTTTATCCGACCGGATGGAACAAAAATTCGATCGGACTGGACAACAGAAAGTATTGTCCGATCAGACAAAGCAGAATTTTGATCGGACCGGTGGACAGAAAGTTTTGTCCGATAGGACTGGACAAGGTATCTGATCGGATACTACTCAGACGCAGGAGAATTTGAGCAATAACAAACAGCAACGAGTCATCCGAGACTTTGTACCATTTCCAAACAGGCTTAATCCAGCAAAATAGAGCAAGAAACTCATGGAGCTCTACAACATGTTGAAGAATGTAAACGTAAACTTACCAATGTTTAACATAATCAAAGCAATACCGAGATACGTGAAATTATTCAAAGAACTAGTATCAAAGGAGAGGAAGCTATAAGAAAACAGAGAGAATAGTGTTATCAAAAGAAGTGAGTGCAACTTGCCATCAACCACTACCACCGAAAGTGGGCGATCCAGGGAGTTTTTGCATCACGATAACCCTGGGGGATGGACAAAAGGCTCGAGGAATGCTTGATTTAGGGGCAGGGATCAACTTGATGCCCTACGTCCTTTACAAACGGTTCAACCTTGGAGAGATGAGACCAACAAGATTAAGACTTCATTTAGCTGACCGATCAGTGCGACAACCTCTGGGAGTAGTCGAGGATGTTTTGGTAGAAGTCGGTTCTTTAGTCATTCCCGAGGACTTCGTGATATTAGATATCGGAGAAGTGTCTAAATCAAGCAAGGAGCACTCCATTATTCTAGGAAGACCATTCATGGAAACATCACACACCTTGATCGACGTGGGTCGAGGAAAAATGACACTTTCAGTGTTTGACGAATTAGTCACGTTTTCACTTAAAGACATTCAAAGCGTTCCTTCACATTCAATGGAACCCGACTATTCTTATCTCGATTCAGTGGATAAGTGAGTGAAAGAATTGTTCGGCATCATACCTTTTGAGGAATGGAACGTCGAGGACGACGATTTTAATACGGAGGGGGTGGTCGACCTATTCGAGATTGACGAGGAGCACATGAGCAAAACGTCTATTCAACCCATGGTAGAACCTAAAATGGATTTGAAACCACTTTCGAGCCACCTCAAGTATGTTTTTCTCGAAGCCAACGAGAGAAAACCCATGATCATTTTCGCAGAACTAGCCGAGCATGAAGAAAAGGAATTGATTGGGGTACTTAAAAAGTACAAACAAGCAATTGGTTGGAGCATCGGAGACATTAAAGGAATAAGTCCGGTGACGTGCATGCATCGGATTGAATTGGAAGAAGAAGCCAAACCAATAAGGGACGGACAAAGACGTTTGAACCCGACACTTCAGGAGGTAGTAAAAAAGGAAAATTTCAAACTCATTGGAGAAGGAATTATCTACCCCGTATCAGATAGAAAGTGGATTAGCCCAGTGCACGTCATTCCGAAGAAAGGAGGTATAACGATTGTGGAAAATGAGAAGGGAGAGGTTGTTCCGACGTGCTTAACCATCGGGTGGCGCATGTGCATAGATTACCGAAAACTAAATGCATCAACACTAAAGGATCACTTCCCACTTCTATTCATGGATCAAATGCTCAATAAACTGGCAGGGAACGAATACTATTGCTTTTTGGATGGCCTTTCAGGCTATTATAAAATAGCGATAACTCCGGAAGATCAGAAGAAGACCACATTTACGTGTCCTTTCAGCACGTATGCTTATCGGAGGATGCCATTTGGATTATGTAACTCACCAGCAACATTCCAGAGATGCATGCTCTCCATCTTCACCGAGTTCATTGACGACTTCCTCGAAGTCTTCATGGACGATTTTTTGGTATATGGCTCATCTTTCTCTCATTGTTTAAATAATTCATCTAAAGTGCTTGAACGATGTGTAGACTCTAGTTTGATGTTGAGTTGGGAGAAATCGAATTTTATGGTAAAAAGTGGGATTGTGCTTGGGCATGTTGTGTCAATCAAGGGGATAGAAGTCGATAAAGCCAAGATTGATGTTATTGAAACCCTCCCATCACCTAAAAATGTTAAGGGGATTAGAAGTTTTCTAGGGCACGTGGGATTTTATCGGCGTTTCATAAATGATTGTTTTAAAATTTGTCGCCCGTTGTGTAAATTATTGAATAAAGATGTGTCTTTTGAGTTTGATGATAAATGTCTTGATGCTTTTAACGTATTGAAAAAAAAACTCACACAGGCACCGGTTGTTGTTGCACCCGATTGGTCACTACCATTTGAGATTATGTGTGACGCGTCTAATGACCCGGTAGGGGCTATTATGGGGCAACGGGTCGATAAATTGCTAAGGGTGATCTATTATACTAGTCTCATGCTAAATAGTGCACAATGCAACTATACCATCACTGAGCGGGAATTATTTGTTGTAGTATTTTCATTAGATAAATTCCATTCTTATATTGTTGGGTCAAAAGTAATTGTGCACACCGATCATGCGGCCTTGCGGCACTTATTTATAAAAATCCAAAGTAAATCAAGGTTGATTCGTTGGGTTCTCCTTTTCCAAGAGTTCGACGTTGAAATCAGGGATAGAAAAGGATGTGAAAATGTAGTTGCCGATCATTTGCCTCGCATGTTAATAGATAGCGGATCTAGAAGACTTAATTTTGTTGATGATATATTTCCTTATGAGGATGCTAACATTATTGAAAACATCGACGAGCCTTGGTATGCTGATTTTGTTCATTATCTTGCATGTAATATTATCCCTCACCACCTTTCTGCCCAAGAAAGGAAGATATTTTTGTCTAAATGCAGGAGTTTCTTTTGGGACGATCCATACCTATATAAACATTGAAAGGATGGACTTTATCAAAGGTGTGTACGGACGAATAAAAGACTGATGTGTTGAGGTTTTGTCATGACGAAGGAGGACATTTCGGAAGCCAGAAGACAGCATTCAAAGTCGCCCAATCCTGATTATATTGGCCCTCACTATTCGACGATGCACACCACTACTGCAAGACGTACGATAATTGTCAAAGATCGGGCTCAATAGGGAAGAAGAATGAGATGTCATTGGCCCCTAATCAAGTTATTGAAATATTCGATGTATGGGGCACCAATTTTATGGGACAAATTCTGAGAAGTGGAGAATACGAGTACATCCCTGTTGGAGTTGATTATGTTTCAAAATGGGTGGAAGCAATCCCAACCCGAAAGGCTAATTCTGAGATCGTTCTCAAGTTCTTACACGAGAACATTTTTAGTCGTTTTGGAGTGCCGAGAGCAATCATAAGTGATGGAGGGAGCCATTTTTGTAACCGTGCTCTCGATTGGTTGATGAGCGAATACGGGGTGCAATATAAAGTAGCAACCCCCTATCATCCAAAAACGTCGGGACAGGTGGAAACAAGCAATCGACAAATTAAGGGCATTCTGGAGAAAACAGTGAAGCCAAACCGTAAACATTGGGCGATGAAACTGGTCGATGCGTTATGGGCATATCGAATGGCTCACAAAACGGTTTTGGGCATAAGTCCTTTTTGATTGGTTTATGGGAAGAATTATCATAGTGGAGGTATTAGCACGGACTTCCAAGCAAGTATGATGGATCAGATGAGGTAACTAAGCCTCAATCAAGAAGAGTACGCTCGGTGGTTACCGTCTTTTTAGGTTAAGAATAAGCTATTTACCGGCTTAGTGTTGGTTATTTGGATGAATAGTGGAGGTATTAGCAGGACTTCCAAGAAAGTATGATGGATCAAATGAGGCAACTAAGCCTCAATCAAGAAGAGTACGCCCGGGACGCTCGCCAGGATGCGTGGGAGGCACGTGAAGAAGCCAGGACGTTTCGAGGTTCCCTCTAGAGATTGGACGCCAACATGGCCACAACTAACCAATATCTCGCTAGGTTGAGTGACAACGTCGAATCCAACCACGGATACTCGTTTCTATTGATGAATGCTTGGCGAGGATCGAGCATCGCTACCCACCTCCACCTCCGGACGACATGGACCAGTAGGAGGGCCCGTGCCCCAATTTGTATCATTTCTATCCAAACGTTTCCTTTCTTTACTTTTTTTTTTATTTTGTGTTGGGTGCATGGGTGTCTGTACTAAATAATTGATTTGGATTTTTGCACATGTTTGAACTGTCCCTTCCCATTTATTACTTATTTTGGTCAGCAACCAGGAGATTGCTAATTTCTTTTTTGCGGGGGGGGACCCTTTTTGAAATCGGGCAAAATGTGACCAAAAAGGTATCATCCGGTCGGATAGACAGTAATATCCGACCGGACAAAACCTACTGTCCTCTTGTCCAACCGGACAAGAACATTCACTGGTCGGACATGCTAATTACACTTCATCCGGTTGGACGAATGCTGTATCCGACCGAATGAACCTGACTGCATGCATAATTCAAATCATCTTAGTGAATTCATTTACTTTTTGGTTCTATTGTGTAACCACATATGAATTAACCAATTGTTTATGTCAGCTTCAGTTGACATCATGCTCTTGCTTATTTGTGTTTGTACTGGCTTGCCTGTCAAAATCTTGTATTATGTGATCTATCGTTGGAGTCTTTTGAGCTTGTTTAGTGCAAAATGTTTCAAAACCTATTTATATATAATTATTTAAAATAACACTTAGTCGTTAGAAAATTTTGCGAAGCTTTCAAAACTCGATCACCTTGCTTTTAAAGTTTGAATAAAACCCTTGTAAGAAGCCTTGTGTGTTTATCAACATTGCATGTTGTGACTCGATAAGTGTCTTGAGAAGTCTCTAAGTCGCATATGTACATTTGGTTTTGAAAACGATGATAAGTACATATAAAACCCAATTCCGGCTATATTCAAAAATAAAAACCACTATAAATTCCTAATGAGCTCCCTCGAGCCTTTATTTCGTCTCTTTGTTAGCCACGAGCATTATTGTAGCTCTTATTTTGTTTAAGTTTGTGAGATGAGATTTTTATTTATCATTGGTTTAATGAGATATGATGATTACAGGGTGGGAATTAGTGAGATACTATTATTAAAAAAAGAAAAAAAAGGAAAGAAATTAAGGATGCTTAAGTTCATAAGTGCATCTAGATGTTAAGAATAAAGCCTATTTATAAAGGCAAATGAGTATAAAAGGAACTAACACTCTTTTTCTTTAGGATCGGTCATGTTTATTCAGTTTCGGGGTAAGAAATAGCCTTATTTATAAAAAGTTGAAAATAGCGATACTTGGTTATTTTGGGAGGATTGAGGAGCAGAGCTTTGCTCTATGCTTTAAAATGTTTGATTGAGTGAGTTATTGATTACGTTTGCTCGCAAGTTAGCCACACATCTTTATATATGACATACCTCACCAAAGAGCCTACATGACAACCCTAGAAGTCCTAACCCGATTCTGGATTAAATGTGCACACCTATATGCGATGTACGAGCCTTTGATTTTCACGAGTCATTGAATGCATGTTTATGTTGACCCGAGCGTATACACTTACCTTTTGAAGAACCCGAGTGAATGAGTGCATCATTATATATTTCCCTTGTGTGAGGACGCATTCTTTTGATTTCAAGGTGAAAAGGTAACACGAGCTTAGCTTAAGAGTTTTCAACAAAAATGTTTATATTTGCAAAACTAAGTTATATGCACAACATGACTCTTTCATCTAACTACCTTCATTCATTCTTGATTTTGATTCTTTTGTTTGTTCAAGGATGAACAAACCAATAAAGTACAGGGTGGTTGATTCGTACGTTTTTGTTACACTTTTGTACATATTTTGAGTCATGTTTGAGTCTTTTTACCGTCTTTTTAGGTTAAGAATAAGCTATTTTGCATTCTTTGGCCTTTTGCTTAACTTTTCGACTTTTCATTCAATAGTTGGTCATTTTGAACCATTTTTCCTATTTTACTCTTACAGCTGCGTCACTTGACAAAACCGAGAGATGAAGACAAAGGTTTCAGCGCTCAAAACAGCCAAAAGAACACCTGTCCGATCGGATGAGTCCAAAAACCGAACGGATTGACCTTCGAATCATGCATCAGTCGGATAAGATCTACGTCCGACCGGACAAGAGGGCAAAAACATTCATCTGATCGGACTCATGAACAATCCGATCGGACTTATACGTTACAAATGCAGATTCTCGGGATTCTTCAGTTACAAAATGGCTTTTGTGCCTTTAAAACTCAGAAATTCTCAGAGAAGACCCATCCTTTCATCCTTAGACTAGATCATACACCATTGGAAGAGAGAATCGACAATTTCTCAACCTTTGACTTATAGCCCTTACGGCAAATTCTTTTAGAAGTTCGATTGGTTCGTGATAACCGATGGAGACGGAGGTTTGTGACAAGCTTCCAGAATTCAGCGTGGTTCATTTCATCCCCGGAATAGCTGGATTTAGCAAAGATTCATCATAGTATCGTGATAGAGTTTTCTCACAATTTAGTAAACTCTAAACCTTTATCTCGTTAACTAGTTTGGTGATTCATGTTAGATAGTAATCTTATGATGTTATGTTTGGATATTTCTTATAAATCATTTATGATTAAGTTCTTGTGAACGATTTGGTGATGAATTGCTTATTATTAATTAGTTGATTCATATTACCATGATTTGGATATTTGGAATGGCTTGCTCTAGTTTGAATCACTTTTAGATAGCGTTTGGTGAATGCATATCAATTGTTTGGTGGAACGGTCTTTAGTAAGAATAGTTAATTGTTAAGTTCGTGAATCGATTAAACAAACTCTTGCGAAGAGGTTGACACCCTCGAAGCAAGATAGGTTTTAAATCGAGTTTTCTTTCATTAAGTTCTTTCAGACTAACTTATTTTCAAACATAGACGCGCATGGTTTAACTTGGATTTTAATTTTGAAACACAAAAGTTCGGATCAAGACCTTGTTCTCCGTAGAGCTAATTTGGGAAAGGCTAAGGGAAAGCTAGATGCTGCGTGGCAAGGGCCATATAAGGTCACAAAATCTCTTTCCGGAGGAGCTTATGAATTGGAGCAGTTAGATGGATAAAGGTTTCCATATAAGGGTATGACCCTAATCTGATGCTCCATGGTAGGGACCATATAAGGGTACTACCTAATCTGATGAAGAGGATTTGGGCGGGATCTGTGGCATTTAATACGTGTGCAGTGTGCCAGTACATGAAGAGACGTGTTGTGAGTCTCAATCGCCAAGGTGGAATACGAGGTGGTACAGGCTCATACCCAACCATTGGGGGGGGGGGGGGGGGGGGAACTGATATGGTGATAATTCATGAGATTAACTCGGGCAGACCTAGTTGGGATGAACTGAACCGATTCTACAAGAATGTGGAAAGAAACAAGAGATGGGCTTATAGCTAAAAAAGACTTGTCCTGGCCTGATTTGAATTCCTGGACAGGGCCTTATGAAGATCAGGTCAGGAATTTAGAAAGGTTAATGACTAGTCTGTCAGGAATTTCTCTGGCCAAATCTCCCCAGGAAAAAGTAGCCTTATCAGGTCATTCTGAATAACGGCCCAAGATTCGCGGGTTTGTTTCCGAGATCTCGGAAGGGCCCCACCTACTGAAGGTTATAAATATCTCAGCCTCAAGGTTGAGAAATGTATGACATTTTAAGCATTCTCATTTGAGTTATTCTGATACAAAAAATAGCTTAACTGACTTAAGCATCGAAGAGGTTTCCACCGGAAATCCCCCGATGGTTCTTTTTCATGTGTTTTTGGTGAAACAGATTAGGATATTATCAGGGAAGAAGTAGGTGTTCTTGTTGCAGTTATTTTTAGGGCAAAATACTAGGTAATAAAATTCCTATCAATCTCCCCCTTTTGCCTTTTTGGACAAAAATCGCTTTAGACAACTACCCCTGAGTAAGACAGCTATAAACTCCCTCTGAATTTCAGAGAGCTGCCAGAATGTTAGTGCGAATGATAATAACACAAAAAAAATAGAATAACCAAAAAAAGCAAAGGATGAATCAAGCAAATATTCAAACACAAACATAATTTCAAATGTATCATCAGATTAATTAATACAAAAAAAAAAAATTAGAAAGAAAGACAAAATGTCCAGCATTGTCGCTTGTTCAGGTACTATGGGCTCGATCCTCATCGACCGTCGAGGAGTGGTTATGAGAGTCTCCTTGTCACCATCACCATCATCAGCTATCTTCTTCTTTCCTTTGTCTGCTGCAGCCCGCTTCTTGCCTCCTTTGTCTTCTCCCCCTTTTTGGCCAGAATGCAAAGGGAGCGCCTTGGTGTAGAAAGCTCGCAATCTCACCAGCCCATCAGGGTGGGCTTGAGCTCCGGCAATCTGCTGATCAATTAAGCTCAGGTGCACCTGTAAATCAGAAACATCAAGAGGTATAGAGGTAAGCATATTAGTCCCTGTGTTAGTGACACTGGGACCAACATCCTGAGTAGCAGTAGCAGCACCTTGATCCTCATCATCTAAAAACTCCAAAGGCAGATCGATAATGCGATATGGCCCTTCAAAATTCTTATGGCTAAGCTCAAAGAAACCAGGCTATCCACTGAAATGTTCTTCACCAAATTTCTGCAACCTCTGTTCAGCCAAAGTCGAGTAGATAAGAGAGGGAAAAGGTAGGCCAACTTTGATAGACGTGGTATCAGCAAACTTGGTCACATAATCGAACACAGTCTGGCCAAAATTGAACCACATCCATGATCCTATCTGAAACAGAGCGCGTCCTTGAGGTCGGATCACTATTGTTGTGTTCGTTGTTGGCACCCAGTTACACACGACCACCTTATGAAGGATGGAGTCAGGGGCGGATCCAGGATTCTTCGTTCGGGGAGGACGCGTATTAAAAGACAAAAATAATTTGGTGAAATGACAAGAATCGACTCGTGTTATATCAAGGGGAAAATGTATTTTTAACAATTTTGATGTTACGATAATTTAGAGAGGATATGAAAAAAAATAAGAAGAAAAAAATAAAAGAGCTAGAGAGGGGTGAAGGGAAATAAGAAAGATATATTTTTACTTCTAAGTTGGTACCATTAATTTGTGAAAATATGGAAAAAAAAAAGGTGAAGAAAAAAGAGAGAAATGAGCGATATTTTTTTTAGTTTTATATTGTATTTTTTAAGTTAAATAACGAGAAAGAGAAAAATAAAAAGAAAGAGATGATATTATTAATTCTATTTTTTATTTTTAAATTTAATTGAAGAAAAGAGGAAAATAAAAAGAAAGGAAAATGAAGAATAAAGAATATATGAATTAGTGGATAAAAAGAACGAAAAGAGAAGGAAACTAAAAAGAAACAAATGATAAGAGGAATATAAAAACAAAGATAAAAAATATAGAAAAACAAGAGATAAAAAAGAAAGAGAAAAGAAGGAAAATTGGGCAAGAGCAGGAGTTGAACCATAAACCATTTGAGAAGAAACTAAGCCACGAACCACTAGACCAATCTACTTATTTGTAAGTTTTGGTAGGCCAATATATATATAACTACAAATATCAAAAAATCATAAATAGTATTAGGGTTTTGGGTTTTTTTTTTTTTTTTTTTGGGGGGGGGGGTGGGGGATGTGGCCCCCTCAAGTACTAAGGTAAATCCGCCCCAAGATGGAGTACAGGAAGGTCAAATGAGAGCTAAGGAAGCGTTTGGGCCACTTTGGTACTCTTCCTCCAGTGATGAATTCGGCCACTTCATCAAAATCATCCACAGTGACTCCCTCCTCGTAGTCCTCAATCTCGAGAAAGTTGTTGATGACAAAAGGAATGAACGAGTAAACCTTTTTTTGCACAAAAACTTTGCCGTATTTCTCAGACAGCTGGTTTGATACCGAGGGAAGCATATTAGCATATAACTCAAAAACAACCTCCCCTAGATATGGCATAGCAGTTGTCACCGTGGATGTTAGACCCATTTTGTTAAATAATTTATTCAAGTTTTCT
>BMAC01000226.1:1452367-1478235 GCA_014905375.1 Phtheirospermum japonicum | reverse complement strand
ATCGGACCAGACAGGCGCAGGTAGCTTGACGGCTTCGCTTTTTTCAAGGCCGCTTGCGGACGTGACACCCTCAAGTACTAAGGTAAATCCGCCCCAAGATGGAGTACAGGAAGGTCAAATGAGAGCTAAGGAAGCGTTTGGGCCACTTTGGTACTCTTCCTCCAGTGATGAATTCGGCCACTTCATCAAAATCATCCACAGTGACTCCCTCCTCGTAGTCCTCAATCTCGAGAAAGTTGTTGATGACAAAAGGAATGAACGAGTAAACCTTTTTTTGCACAAAAACTTTGCCGTATTTCTCAGACAGCTGGTTTGATACCGAGGGAAGCATATTAGCATATAACTCAAAAACAACCTCCCCTAGATATGGCATAGCAGTTGTCACCGTGGATGTTAGACCCATTTTGTTAAATAATTTATTCAAGTTTTTCTTCTCAAAGAGTCTGAAATCCATCAACACTCGATTGTGCAAAGCATTGAAACAAACCCTAGCTTCAGCAGTACATAAATGGGGTGCAAACACTTTGCTTACCTCAATCTCTTCATCGTCAGAATCATCCCCCAAGTCAATGCTGCCTGGTTCATCTCCTGTCTCCATCAGATTATCACCGGCAGGTTCTTCAAGATCCTCTAGACAAGCATTAAAATCATCATCATCAGAATTGTCTGATGCAGTGGAGCTCTTGGAAGAGGAGTTGTTGGCTGTAGATGGAACAGCAGGAGGTGCACTTGACATCTTTGAGTCTTTACATGGTAGTGGTGTGCTAGCACTTTCACTAACACCAGTGTTTTCAGCTGAGATAGTTCTCTCAGATGAATGACTCGAGCTTGAGGGAGAGTCAGCAGCAGGTGAACTTGGATTCATCGTTGCAGGGGGCACAGAGATTAAGGCAGCTTGTGCAGCTTTCTTCGATTCTCGAAATTTTAGTAGCACAGATGCTAATGGAACATCTTCATCAGACGACAGTTCTTCTCCTACTGTCTCCTCAGACTCAGCATCAGGTGCCACCATATTCTGAGGAGTTAGTCGGTGCCATTTTTCTATAAACTGGCTCACCAGTTCATCTTCGGAGTCAGGGAAGAAAGAAGTTGTGGGGATTTCTTGCTTGGTTGCAATTGAGCCCTCCGGAGGAGCATAGTCGGATTCGTCACTGTCTCTACCATATTCTACTCCTTCCTTCACAAAGGACATATTTCCTAGTGGAACTCGACGACTGCTGTTGGACTAACTTTTTGGAATTGCCTCTGGCAGATATCTAGGTTCTACACCACGAAGACGCCATGATCTTTTCAGCAGCGGGTTCCCAACTCACCCAAAAATCTCAGCAATGAGCTTCAAATTTGGCAGATTATCAACGTCAATCTCATTGACCGGGTTTCTTGGAAAGACTGCGGCAAAGGGTTCAGCCGAATATGAGATTAGAACCAGATCTAGGTCATCGGTTGGATTGGGAAGGGGCGCTTCAGCAGGAGCTGTTGATTTCTCAGAATTAGGGCATAGTGTTGGGGCAGATCCACCAACATCGGTCCCATCGGTAGAGGTGACTCCATGCTCGATGCGAATATCGAGAAGTACGTACCTCGTAAGTGATCATAACCTGTGCCACCGTCTGGCGTAGTCACCAACTTAGGTAGCGAGGGGGTGGATTTCTTGGAGGAACTCGCTTTCTTCGGACTCATTTTTTTGAAAAGAAGAGAGATTGGCTAGCTGAATTTGAGAAGTCTCTTTTTTGAAATTACTCTGAGAGGCAGGAGAAAACCTGAAACCTTTATATCATAAGAGAGATCAACTGTTTGGTTAGTATGTTAGTGGGAAAAAATAATAACAAAAATTCTCAATAAAGGCCTAAGAAAACGGAGGTGCCCTAACCCACTCCCCCTTAATAAACAGCCCACTAACACTAAACCCAAACTGACTCGATTCAAGCAAGCGCATAAACACCACTGATCTACAAAACCATGATAATAACCCACTGGACAGTAAGACAACAAAAGATAAAGATATTTGAGTAAGAGAAAAAAAAAGACTATTGTTATGAGCATATATTCACTAATAGGAAGTATAAGATCAAAATTCACCAAACATGCATGTCCTAATTATATGTCTAAAAAGTGACCTAATAAACAGAAAAACAAGTAAAGTTTGCAGTTGTAGTAGGATGTTGGTCCTTGTGTGATGGCACTGAAGTTGATATTCATTCAACAAAGTCAATAAGTTGACAATCCTTAACTCGGTCAATGACTGTGTCATTTATGTTTGAGGATTTATTTTATGTCCGGGAGTAATGTAACTGATTCAAGCTTTTGTGTTGCCTACTTATGAAAATTTGTCAAAAGATCAATAGCTTGCCCACAAGAGAACGGGGTCGCGCGTTGTTTGGCAACTTGACTCGAGTCGTCTCTCGAGGAACATACAATCGGAGTTCTTAAATAGTTTGTTTAATTCAATATCACATACATGGGGGGGGTTGATTGTTTTGATTATCTAGAAATTTAAAACACATAAACTATAATTAAAACTAAGTATTCTACTTCAGCAATCTCAAACATATAAACKARAGAAATTATTCTAAAAACTCRAGCAASATTAACTAGCATAAAATCAAGCAATTATCGAGAACGCAATACTAACRAAACGAATTAACTAATCAAGAATAAAAACCAAGCATTAATTAAACTAAAGATTACGAATTAAATACAAAAAATATCTAAGGTTCTAAGCATGAACAAATTCAAAAGCAATTATTGAAACTACTACTTAATTGCATAAATTAAACTAAGAAAGCGATAAAAGAGTTTGAGCACTTATTTAAGCTAAGGAAAGCAGTAGATTCTCCAGCTAATCCGGAGAGGCGGTTGATCTCGGTCGAAAAACGAATCACGAACGGACGGTTGGAGCTTAGCGATCCTCGAATCTTCGATCTTGATCAATTGTTGTTATAGAGGTGTGGATGGTTTTGTTCTCGAACCCAAAGGATCGAATTTCAGAGTATGGGAGAGAGGTGTATGTATYTGGGACGGACTTAGAAGGGTTTAAATAGATTTCCCTTGACTTGGAACATAAGAAACCCTAAAATCCTGATTCTGGGCCATCGCGTCGACGGTGCGTCGACGGAGCGTCGACTGACGCATGCCAGTGCTCGGCGTCGGTGCGGCCAGGGCGTGCGCGTCGGCTGGGCGGATGCGTCGACGGTGTGCGTCGACATCGACGCTTCAGCAAGTAGCGTCGACGTTGCGTCGACAATGGTGCGTCGACATCGACGCTTCAGCAAGTAGCGTCGACAATGGTGCGTCGACATCGACGCTTCAGCAAGTTGCGTCGACAGAGCGTCGACTGATGCGGTCATGACTCGCTGACATGGCTCGCGTCGACGCTCGCGTCAGTCGACGCGTCTGCGCGTCTGTCTCCAATTCTCGATCTTTTGCTACTCGTTTCACCGGAAAGCTTGTTCTTCACTTCTTGAACATCGAACTTCGTCTATTACGCGTTAAAATATTCCGGTTACTTAGCTGTAAGGTGAAAAACAATGAAATATCACCTACTTACATCAATTACGATCAAAATACGGTAAAATAAGCTGGAACCATGAAAACACGAAATTAAGCTTAAATCTTCCAACTTATACCAAAAACAAATAGAAAAATGTACTAAAATAATAGTAAAAATAAGGACAAATATGTGCTAATCAGTAACCTCCACTCAATCAGCATAAGAATAATCCAAGAGTATGATTCTTGAAATTTTGCATAATCAGCATGGTAAATCTTCATCCATATATAGATGGCTGGGACATCCTTCAAACCACTGTTCATCAATTTTTAAGTGCACCGAGAGAAACACATGTTTCTGCAAGAGTCATCCCACAATTATCTGTTTCAAATTTTTCGGACCCCTTTGTCATCACACTTGAAACAAAATAACCTCCTGCAGTTGTGAGTAATGCAAGCTCTCATATGTGTTATGAAAAAAAATTAAAAAATGAATGTCGAAAAGTATGCTGCAGCTAATGTTGTTAGAGTTACTACAACATATCTAGTAATATTGTATTAAATAGAACATAAGCCGAGAAATCTCCTTAATCTGGATAAATCCCTCGTAGTCTAGTGTTTTGGTGAATATGTCATCAAGTTGATGTTCAGTACTCACAACTTTTCTCTCAACCAAATCTCGAACAAAATGATGTCTGATGTATATGTGTTTTGTTCGAGAGTGTTGTACAGGATTTTTTGAGATGTCAATGGCACTTGAATTATCACACAAGCCAGTAAGAACATCACTTTGTAGCCCATACTCCTCTATCATTTGTTTCATCCAGAGCAGTTGGGCACAGACACTACCAGCAGCTACATATTTGGCTCCAGCTGTTAATAAGGACACACAATTTTATTTTTTGCTAGACCACGACACAAGATTATTTCCTAGAAAAAAACAACCCCCAGTCGTACTTTTCCTATCATCAGCATCACCTGCCCAATCAAAATCAGTGTATCCAACAAGATTAGAATTAGTTTCCGTAGTGTGCCAAATTTTCTAAATTGTAGGTGCCAGCTACATTCCTAATTATGCGTTTCAGTGCCTTCAAGTGAGTTTCTTTAGTATTTGACTGATAACGAGCACATAGACACACACTATACATGATGTCGGGTCGACTAGCAGTTAAATATAAAAAACTGCCTATCATGTCACTATACACTGTGTGATCAACACTTTCACTAACATCATCTCTCGACAGTTTCTGACTTGACCCCGTGGGTATTTTCATGTGCTTAGCATTTTCAAGACCAAAACATTTCACAAGATTATTAACATACTTAGCTTGAGACAAAGAAATTCCATTGCTATACTGTCTAATTTGCAGTCCTAAGAAAAATGATAGCTCACCTTCCATACTCACTTCAAAGGTGGTATACATGCTTTTCACAAAATCTCTTAGCAGTCTATCACAAGTTGAACCAAACACAATGTCATCAACATAGATTTGAGAAATTAGTATCTTGTGATTGATTTTTAAAATGAAAAATGTTTTATCAACTTCACCACATTTAAAATTCATTTGAAGAAGATGTTGAGTAAGCCTATCATACCAAGCTCTAGGAGCTTGCTTAAGACCATAAAGGGCCATTTTCAATTTGTAAACATAGTGGGGTTTATGAGGAACTTCGAAACCTCTAAGCTGATCAACATATGCTTTCTCGTTTAAGAAAGTCATTCAAAAAGGCACTTTTTATATCCATTTGGTGAAGAGTAATGCTCAAGTGACAAGCAATTGCAAGAAGTAATCTAATTGACTCAATTCTTGCTACAGGTGCAAATGTTTCATCAAAGTTTATACCTTCAACTTGGGTAAAGCCTTGATCCACAAGTTTGGCTTTGTTTCGCACAATGTTACCTAATTCGTCAATTTTGTTTCTGAAGATCCACCTTGTTCCAATGACATTTCCTGCACTTGGTCACGGTACCAAGTCCCATACGTCATTCTTTACAAACTGATCAAGTTCTTCTTGCATTGCGTTTATACAAAACTCATCTCTAAGAGCTTCTTTCACTTTCTTAGGTTCTGCAGAAGACACAAAACAAGAACTTTGGTTAGTGAACAGCATGATGCCATACATACCAATTTTACCATTTCCTTGAAGTTAATCTGCTTCTACCGAGTACTTCTTTCATTCAAGGCTCCAATAACTTGAGAGGTGGGGTGATTTCTCTGTACCTTGGAGGGAATGTCCTTATCAAGTGGATCAGAGACCACTGATACTTCTGCATCATTCTGATCCTCTTTAGATTTAGAGGATTCTTCATCAGAGTTTGCATGGGTCTGTGATGTTGGTTCTGGTGTTGCAACACTTTTAGAGACATTAGGTGTTATGTCAGAAGATTCTCTTAAAGTGGTTGAAGGATTAGATTGTGGACTTCGAACAAGATCAACCACATCTTCCTCAACTGAGTTGCTAGAGATATTCGTTAAATCATCAAACCTGACATTCACAGACTCAAGCAAAGTATGATTTCTAAGATTAAACACCCTATATGCATGACTGTTGATCGAATACCCCCAAAACACACACTTGTCACTTTTTGAGTCAAATTTAGACAAGTAGGATCTGTCATTCAAAATATAGCACACACAACCAAAAATATGAAAACACTTGAGATTTGGTTTCTTTCCAACGAGGATTTCGTAGGGAGTTTCGCAGGTACCAACCCTAAAATAGACTCGATTTGTGATGTGACAAGTAGTGTTAAGAGCTTCAGCCCAAAACCTTTTTGACAAATTTTCTGAAATTAGCATGGTTCGAGATATTTCTTGTAAAGACCGGTTTTTACGCTCGGCTATTACATTTTGTTGGGGTGTAATGGGAGAAGAGAACTCATGGGAGATCCCATATTTGTCACAAAGATTTTGAAAGGATGAGTTATCAAGCTCTTTACCATGATCTGTCCTAATTCTGCCAATTTGCAAACAATATTTGTTACTGACACGTTTGGACAGTTTTCGAAAGCTTTCAAAGGTTTCTGATTTTTCACGAAGAAACTTAATCCAGGTAAATCGGGAAAAATCATCAACAATAACAAACAAGTATTCCTTACCATCAATACTTTCTACCTCAATTGGACCATTGAGATCCATGTGGAGAAGTTCCAGACAACAAGAGGTGTTGAAGTGTTGGATCACAGGATGAGACATTATCGTTTGCTTACACTTTTGACAGGCACCACAAACTGATGGGTTTTTGATGACCAGCTTGGGAACACCTCTTACTACTTCAGACTTGACTAGTTTCCCCATCATCTTATAGTTAACATGCCCCATATTTTGGTGCCACAACTCAGACTCTGAAGATTGTACATTTTGACACCAGAGTTTGCCTTTTGCTTTGTCGCAGTTGGTGGTGGTCGTGTGCCAGTGAGAGTGCATTGATCGGTGTTGTTAAAGACTTCACACGAATCTAGGCTGAATTTAACATGTAGATAATCATCGCACAACTGGCTGATACTTATAAAATTAGCAGCAAATCCTTTTACCATTAGTACGTTCTGAAGTTTGGGCAGTCCTTCAACATTTAGAGTCCCTTTTCCAACAGTTTATCCATGTGCACCACCACCGTATTGAACTTTGCCGCCATTATGTTGGACAATGTCAGTCAAGTGTTCAGCAGAGCCTGTCATGTGCCTGGAACACTCACTATCAAAGTACCAGGAACCTTACTGGACTTGAGAGATATGTAATCATATTACATTGAGTATCAACCTTTCTTATCCACACCATTTCTGGATTTACGAGTAGTGTTAGTTCTTGTGTTGGAGCAGATATTCTCTGGCACTATCCTGATTCTGAGGGCAGGTGCTCTTTTTGACTTGATCTTTTCGCATCATGGTCTGATGTATCCTGGTTCTGAGTAGTGATGGCACACATAGGTACGTCTTCGATGTTTGGGATTTTTTTGATCGAAACGGATTCCTCTGAATATTTTTTGCCTTCTCTTACGAAAACAGGCGCCTCAAATCTTATCCCGTGTTTGATCATGGATCTAATAGATAGGATCTCATCAAGTGATTCCAGGGGCGGCTTATGATTATTCATAATAATCTAATTTGACCGAACAAATGGAAGTGGACTCTTCGACAATTATCCAAGATTTGCATCTTAATTCAAAAATGGGTTTGATTCACACGTTCGTGTAAGCCACTAATTCCAATTCCCACCCTCTTTCTTGATTGCAATGGTTTCGAAAAGAGGAGTTGTTGAGAGTTTCGACCTTACTCTTTCAAGTTCTTCTTTACGTTTGGTTAGAAGAGCTTCTAGACGTAAGACAACAGTTTGTTGTTCTTTGTCTGTGCGTGCCAGTCTCTCATTTTCCTTAAGAGAGAATTTTGACTTTTTGAACCAATTTCATATAGTTCTTCGTAGGCAGAACCAAAATCTTCATTATCATCAGTGTCTTTTACGGTGAACGAGTTAAGACACCAATTCACATTGTCAGTGTCATCCCTGACAACATAAGCATTCATGGCAGCAACCTCTTCGGTTTCTTTTGGTTCATCATCATCTTCTCCATCACTCATGGCAATTAAGTTTCTCTTTCTCTTGGTGTTGGCACATTCATGCTTGTAATGTCCAAAACCTCTACACTCATGACATTGAACATTGTCCAAATCCTTGGTGCTATTTTGATTTCGGCGTTCGGACTTGACACTTGTGGGAGTCACATCCTTTCTTTGGAACCTGTTTGTGGATTGGCCCAATGGTCATGGAGTGGTAGATTTCGATGAGGATTTGATTTGTCGATTGAAAGACTTGCTTGAGTTGTTCTTCTTCTTTAGAAAGTCACTGAACTTTCTAGTGATGAGGGCAATTCCATCTTCATCCAGTTCAGCAGTTTCAGCTTCATGAGCAAGGGCTGCAAGATCAAAATCTTAATCTTCAAAGGTAGAAGCAGAGATTAGGGCAATACTTCTCCCTTTTGGTTGTTTGATCTTTAGTTCCATCTCATACATTTTTAGAGACCCAATAAGTTTGTCAAAACTCATGGTGGAAGTGTCCTTGGCTTCTTCAATGGTCGTTATCTTCATGTTGAACTTTTCATTCATAGAGCGCAGGAATTTGCTCACAAGCATTTCATTAGAGATGGAGGCACCTAGTGATTGACATTCGTTTGCAATGTAGAGGAGTTTAGCACTATAACCAGCGATGGTATCACTTTCTTCCGTTCTTAGCACTTCAAACTGAGTAGCAAGCATTCTCAGTTTCGTTCGTTGAACTCTTTTTGAACCTTCACAAAAGAGTTGTAAGGAGTCCCATGCTTCTTTTGCAGTCTAAAGAATTGAAATGATTTTGAACAGTGAGACGTCCACAAAGCAGTAGAGAGCGTTTAATGCTTTGGTGTTTGCATTAGAGATAGTAAGTTCCTCAGCCGTCCAATCGATCTCATTTTTTAAGATTATGTCTCTATCCGGATCGTCAAGCCTAGGAGCCTCCCAGCAACCAAGATTGAACGCCGTGATCTTTCATCCATAATTTTGATGTAGGCCCGCATTCTTACTTTGCAGATCGCATAGTTTGTCCCATCCAACACAGGTGATCGTATTGCAGTTTTCATGACAATATCCATCGTTTTCCTTCAAAACAAATAGGATCAACACTTAGTAATGTCAATTGATGACTCTGATACCAATTGAAAGTTTTGAAGGTCTTCATAAACTTGCATAATTACAAATTGAACACAGATGTTAATTATGATGTTGGAACATCCTTACTAACATCTTTGTATTTAAAAGAAACACAGAAATAATTTTTGTCTATGTCTTAAATAAACTCACAGAACGCGGATTTAGCCCAGGAAAGATATCACTAGAAATAATGATTTTTTTTACAAATTATGAGACAATTGTATCTAGTAATATTATGAAAAAGTCTTGAATCACTTGTGACATCTTCAAGTTCGATCAAATACAATCTTGAAGAATTCTCAAATGATGAGCAATCTAAGATGTAGTGAGGTTTCTGTTTTTTTTCGTCCTCTTGTTGTATTTCTTGATCAAACGCCAAGTGATATAAACAGTCTAACTTCCTTGAGAGAGTCCTGATACCATAAAACAAGGTTTAAATAATTATCTTAAGATATCAAGTAGATAAAGACTAATAAAAGACTCACCAAGATAAAAGACTCTAATTACTTGCTAGATTAATCTACTAAACATTCTAACTAACACAAGTGTCAAGAAGGGCAAATAACACTAAATAAAACAAACAATTAAAAGGGTTTTAATCTACGTAATAAAAATCCTATCACACCCTAATCGGAGTAATTTGAATTTTTAATGTAACTAGACCATTTTAAACACATAAATTCAAAATATAACAAATACATCTTAAATAAAAAAAATTCCACAAAAGTTTGACAAAAAGTTTTTCTAAACTAGCATTATGGAATTGAAAATATTTTGCTAACTAAATAATACTCTTATAAAATGTGAATATTTACTATCAAACAAAGAAGTTAAATTCAATTTATAAATTATATTATGGAAGATCACAAATAAACTTATTAAGTGAAATCGTATTTTAGTTCAACTTTTGTTATGAAATTTGTCACAGCTATTTTTTTTATCTAGGAATCTTATCTTTTGTGTGTCTGAAAAATATTAATCAGTTGTGGCAAAAATGATAAAGTGGTATTAGTGAAAGTACAAGAATGCCACGCATGTCACTCGAGCGTAATATTACTTGAAATACTTGAGTTAACTGTAAAAGTTATATTTGATATCAATAGTTATTCCAACTGTTTTTTAGGCATATGGCAAAAATACAACCGATAAAGATATTAAATCATTTTTTTAATGGTATTTAGTTCTCAGAAAATATTTAATCGTCTATCATTTAGATCTCAACCTCCTTAAGCCTCGAGAGAATTCCGTTTATCCTAGATTGTGAGAGATTCAACGGAAAAGATTAGTTATACAAATCATATAATTAAGCAGAAATCTAAAATTTATTGAGTTGATAATCAAATATAACTAAATCAAGTTTTTAACCCCAAAACCTTTCTCTCACGGTTCAATATAACTTGTTTGCCATGATTTTCAATATCGTCGGAAATATGGGCACAGATAACTCACTTTTATGTGTAATTAACAATGAGATTAAGAAAGAAAGTTCCAAGTATAAAGAGTACTTGTTATTGGGCCTCCAAAGAATAGTTTGCTCAATGGGTCTTCCAATTTCAAGATTTCCTACCTAAACTAAAAAAACTGAAAAGCCCATCTACCAAGATTTGACGTGCCCAAAACCAATGCAACTTTTCAACAAATTCAACATGGTCAGTGCTCAATATTGTAAAAAAAAAAAAAAAAAAGTTATATATGGCAAAAATAAATAATAAAATATATATTTATTTGAAATGCGAAAATAACATAAGTGTGGGGATAATTGAAAATATATTGGGATGCTCCCGCTAATAAATAAAAAATAAAATTTAGAGTGCCAAATCAAAATTTTGGGGACGAATCGCAAAATAAAATAATAATAATCATCACCATCATCATCATTTGGGAAGTTGTTGTCACCAGCGTCTTGGAGTCAGTTCGTAAAATAAAAAAAAAAATTCAAATTGGGAAGTTGCTGACAACAGCGTCCCGAGGTCAATTTCAAAAAAAAAAAAAAAAAGAAGCAGAAAGCGGTTGCAACCAACGTCCCGAGCAATTTGTAAAAAAAAAAACTGACAGGAGGTAAAAAAAATTTAAAGCAAAAAGGAGGTATAGAAGTGAATACGACGGTATTCCATAGATCTTATTGTGCTTTGTTATTTTTCTTTTCGAGATAATTTACAAAAAACAGAAATCCTTTTTTAAATTTTGAGTATATTTTTTAAAATATGAGTGCATATCACAACGAAGTTTAAAATTGAAAAAAAAAAAATTTATTTTAAAATTGAAATTACAATAAAATTAAAATAATAATTATAATAACTTGATATTAAATATATGATCACAATCATAATATATGTTAAATCTATTATTAACAACTAAATGTTAAAAACTAAAAAAATAAATAACATATTAATATCTATCTGCCCAATTAAAATAGATAACATTAATGCAAAAATATTAAAATAATCTCAATAATGTCCTTTTATGTCACACCCATTTGGGTGTTTGTCGTTACGAAGGTCGTAGTTATGTTCTTGTTGATGTATCCTCGCCACGACGCAACTTTTTACATAATCTACGTGGCCACTTGCGAGGTGGTTCTTGAATTAGCACTAGTGTGTCATTTTGTTTGCCCTCTTCATCTGGCGCGTCAACTTCTTCATCTTCGTCCATTTGCTCAGTCGCAAGTATACCCCAACTCTCATTATCACGACTTACACTTTGATATTGAATTGGCGTCGTATGAAATTGTGGTCATGAAAAGCCCGAATAATTTGCAGTTACAAAGTTCGAATTGGTGACATATAGAAAACAAAAGAACACTATGGCTTAACAGATCGATGACGCGATTTGATCCCCCCGAATGATGCTTCAGTATAAACATAAACTGTTGTAAATAGGTTGTCCGTGAAGCATGTCGGCAGAGATGTTATCTTGCGAAGTGAGAAGGCGAAGGCCTGATGGTCCGTGAATAACACATATACTTGGTGGAATATATAATGTTGCCAATCAAGAATAGCTCGAACCACCGCATAAAATTCAACATCGTATGCACTATAACGAGCACGAGGACCAGATAGTTTATAACTAAAATAAGCCACAAGACGAGTATGCTGACCTAAAACAGCACTAATACTCACCTTGGACGTATCATGTGATACATCAAACGGTGTGGTGAAATCGAGCAATAGAAGCACTGGAGCCGAAGTGAGCTTATGTTTGATTAACGTAAAAGCTTCGGTAGCATATATTCATAGTATGATGAGAACTGCAGGAGAAATCAATGTAATTCCTCAAATATATGAAATCAGAAGTACCAATCAACGCCCAAAGCGCTTGGTTCATGATATTCACAAACGTGCTCGGTGCATTAGATAACCCAAATGGCATGACCAACTACTTAAAATGGCCTTCGCAAACTTTAAAAAGAGTTTTCCATTAATCTCCCGGACGGATTCTAATCCGATGATAACCACTGGATTATGTCATTCATATAATAACATTGTTAAAGTTTAATTGTCTAAAAGCATTATGTAGTTCATAATTAGTTAATTAGCCTTGTCTACTAACTTATAAAAAAATAAACTTGGGCTAGAGAGAAAATTTGTTTTCCAATCTATATATGATTAGTCAAGCGCATTATATGTATTATATGTATTTTTGCTACCGTTCGAGTGTGTGTGAAAGGTGTTGGGAATTTTATTCTCGACGATTTCTTTCCATTTTGTTTATTTGCCTTTCTTAGACTTTGATCTATTTAGAACTCTATATTTATCTCTTAAAGTTGTTTAAGTCTTTATCTAGTTTCCTTATTTCTAGCTTGACTTGTCTATCAAGACTAGAAGTCTTGGTTATTTGTAGGAAATAGATCAAACAAAAAAGGACACACGGAACTAGGTTTTGAAGCAAGACCGTTGGACGTGCTCAAGAGGGCAGAACACAAGATCTACTTGGAGCTACAAGTCAGAATCAAGAGATCTTCAACGTTGCGTAACCAACGGAGGAGATCGAGTCATTCGTAGCAACAAGTATTTGTGTATCACATTTTGATACATCTGTTTTCATATATTGCTTAAACTCTTTTGTAATTATTCTTGAACGATTAAGTAATATAGTTCTCGGGTTTGTATACCCATGTCCATAACTACTTTTACTTACGGACTAGAATTTTAATAAGTGTGTTTTTATTCCGGGCATTTCAATAGTTCTCTGTTTGATGTTATCAATGGTGTTACGTAACATTATTCACAACACCAACTCTGTTTTAATTTCACTATTTCAAGCTGGCTGATGTTAACACTGGTGTCATCTATCACGAGTCTTAACATCACGTTGCAAAATCACAGATCTACAAAAGTACAATTGGTACCAAAGCAGGGTACTTTACATTAAGTATTTTGATCCTTATTTGTTTTGTAGATTCATTGACTTATGGACGCTCAAGGGAATCCTCGACCTCCTATCCTCAACGGACAGAACTACTCACTCTGGAAGCAAAGGATGCAGTGGCATATCAAGAACATTGATGAACGTGCATGGAGAACCATCCTAGTTGGATGGGAGAAACCACGAGTTACTGATGCTGACGGAGAAACCTTTCTCAAGAAAGAAATAGACTGGACCGCTGCTGAAATTTCGGATTCTAACTGGAATTCCAAGTGCATCAACACCCTTTGTGGATATGTTGACGCAAATTACTAAAAGGTGATCAGTAAGTGCGAGTCAGCAAAGGATGCGTGGGGTGCTTTGCAGATGGTGTGCAAAGGATCTCAAAGTGTGAAAAGATGAAGGCTGAGAATGCCAACTGCTACTGATTTGCACGTTTTTGTACATATTTTTCCTACCGTTTTTGTATCACGTTACGTGTGTTTTTCTTGCTTTTAGGTGTTTTAGGAGTCGAGTTGGCCGTTTTTCATTATTTCTAGGTTTTCGTATTTTTGTACGTTTTATTATTAGTTTTCATAGTTTTTCACTATTTCATTTTTCTCTTGGCCGTAGAACGTCCAAGCGGGGCCCGCGCTCGTTTTGGATCATTTTTACTCGACTCGGGAATGGATGGACAAGCAAGGAAGCGCAACGGACGAGGTTCGATAAACCGGCGGACGTGAAAAGAACGAGGAATCGAGCTGGGTGCAGCAATCCAGTCGACCGACTGGAGTTCAGTCGATCGACTGCCCTTCTAGTCGATCGACTGGAACTCCAAAATTGACTGGATTCCAGGGCTTTTGGCCATTTTTGACACTGCAGTCGATCGACTACCGACGTGGCCGATCGACTGCAGTAGATCGACTGGAACTCCAAAATCGACTGGATTCCAGGGATTTTTGGCCATTTTGACAGCGCAGTCGATCGACAGGCGACTTGACCGATCGACTGCTTTACAGTCGATCGACTGAAAAGCAGATTTTTCGCCACTTTTGGATGTTTTTGCCCCTATGAGATGTATTAATCAGGAGACGTCATTTCATTCACACACAACTTGCAGCTGAGGGTCCTTTCTTCTCCAAGGAAGCTCCTTCAACAATCTTCATATTTTTCCTTTCCATTTTGATCAATTAAAAATCCTAGAAATTAGTTAGTTAATTAGTTTTAGTTTTAGTTAGGGTTTGATCTTCATTAGCTAAATTGTGGAAGCACATATCCTTCAAGTTTCAGATTTCCATTGTCAAGCTTCCAAGCTTTCCCTTTTAAGCTTTTGTGGAATCCTTAGTTTGGTAAACTCTTTCCATTAATATAGTTTTATTTTCATGTTATGTCTTTTAATCTTGTGTTGATGTTTGGATCATAGTTTAGATGTTATTTTGATTTTCAAAGCTTCCATTTTCATTTGATAGCTTTCTAGCTTTTGAACTTATGCTTTTAAGTTGTTAAGTTGTTTAGATCAATTTCTTACTTTTTAGAAGTTTTATATAATCTTCCTTTTTTAAAGCTTTAATTTTTGTTAAATTAAATTAATGTTGACTTTTTCAAATAAGCTAGACTTTAATTTTCCCTCCATTTTCCTTAATTTAAATTATAAGCTTTCTTAGTTAACTAGTTTAGATTAATCATTTTTAATTAAGCTTTAACTTCCTTTTCGTATTTTAATGTTTTTAAAACTTCTATTTAAATTTGAAAGTTTAGTTATAAAAACCGAAACCAAATCAATGACTACTGCTTTCCTAGTTTAGATTAGTTTAATTTCAATCGACGATAAGAGCAAATAAGAAACCGATAAGTCGATAACATCCATCCTCGAGAGACACGACTCGGGAAGAACTCACCGCCCTACAATCGGCTCCGTACTCTTGCGGAGACAGATTCTCAAATTAGAGCGTCGAGAATCCATCGATCAGCTACCTTCGAGGCAATGAGGATGGAGGAAAAAGAGTCAATCATAGACTATGTCTGAGACTTATGGAGATTGCAAATGAGTGTGGAGAACTTGGCGAGCCAGTGTCAAATCCACGCCTTGTTGGAAAACTACTCAAATCTATTTCAAAAAAATTTATCTATAAAGTGGTTGCCATTGAAGAGCCGAAAGATACTGAAAATTTAAACTTCGATGAACTGGTTGGATCACTCAAACGTACGAAATGGAACATCTTGGTTCCAACACGAAAGAGAAGAACGTGGCCCTTACTACTGATGTCAGCACGGATGATGACAGTGAAGCTGTTGATTGGCGAGATTTGCTGGACAAGACCGAGAACACTACTCTTGGAGAAGAAGAGGTGTCTATGCTAACTCAAAAATTCAACAAGCATTTAAGGAAAAGAAACAATATTGGAGGTACTTTTTCAAAGTTCAAGTCAGAAAACCCACCTCCGAAATCGGCTGGACGAAAACTCCCCAATTTTCAGCCCTCATCATCTGAGTCCAGGATAACGAACACGCCTAAACCACTTAGTGAAGTCCAATGCCATGAGTGCAAAGGATGGGGACACTATAAGAACGGATGTGCTGACACATTGAGGAAAAAGAGCCTGATTTCAAAGGAGTTTGATGAAGATTAAGATGACTCTGACTCAACTAAGTCAGTTCCGGAATTATTTGCCAATGTTGTCTGGGATGACGACATACGAGTTGGAAATACCAATCCCGACATCCTATGTTTAAATGAAAAAGTCAAAGAAATAATTGACGAGTATAAAAAAATGTGCCTAGAGTATGATGATTTGTTTGAAAAATGGGAAAATCAGGTCCTGAAGGTGAAATCTCTCATGATCAAGGTTGAGAAACTCGTCCATGAGAAGAATGATCAAGTGGAATTAATTACTCGTCTGGAGTCAGCCATCACAAAGAGAGACTCAGAACTTGAACAAGTGAAGACCGATCTGAAGAAGGCTCAGAACACTCTTTCGAACCTCAATAACGGAACAGCAAAACTTGATGAAATTCTGGAAATATCATTCCCTAAGTCCTCAAAACATGGGATTGGCTACAAACCTAAATAGCGGGAGAAGCGAACTGACCAAATCCTGAAGACATCTAAGCACCACAAAAAGAGGAGAAGATAATACATGTGCCATCATTGTGGTGAGCCTGATCACATTCGCCCATTCTGCTGGAAGAAAATAGGAAAGAAAAGTCAGTTTCAGAGGACGAGACAACATGTTGTCACTCATGACATTTTTCACGATTCCAACATCAGAACCAACAGTAAAGTCAAACACGCCTGGGTAAGAAGAAAGAGGTCAAATGCAACATGATTTATACCTCTCTAAAATCTCACATTCCTAGAGCATGGTATTTCGACAGTGGATGTTCCAAGCACATGACTGGTTCCGAGGACCTTCTTTCAAATATTGTGAAATTCAAAGGTGGAAAAGTGAAATATGGGGGAGGTGCAAACAGTCAGATTATTGGACAAGGAATACTCCTTGTACCAGGAATTGTGAAACTTGAAAATGTGTTACTTGTGGAAGGACTGACAGCCAACTTGATCAGCATCAGTCAGTTATGTGATGGAGGCTTCACTGTCTAGTTCACATGAGAAAAGTGTGAAGTTTATGATGAAGGAAATTCGTGCATTCTCACTAGGCAAAGAACATCTGATAACTGCTATTAAATAAACGGCGATGTTTTCTGCAAGCTATCCCAATTAAGCGATACCGAGGTGTGGCATCAGAAGCTTGGACACGTCAACTATAAGATGTTGGAAAGGCTCGTGAAGAAAGAAGCTGTAAATGGTCTACCGAAACTTAACACAAAGATCATTCCAGTTTGTGAAGCATGCCAAAAGGGGAAACAAGTTAGGGTACCGCACCCACATGTTCAGAGCCTTACCACTTCGAATTTCTTTGAACTCATGCACATGGACCTCATGGGACCACTGGAGGTGGAAAGACTTGGAGGTAAACGATATGTTCTAGTTGTTGTTGATGATTTTTCCAGGTTCACTTGGGTTGAGTTTTTAAGGGAAAAATCTAAAGCTTTTCAAAGTTTTAAAAACCTTGCAAAAAAGTTGTGCTTTCGTTTTGGTGTGAACATAGGAAGGATCAGGTCTGATCACGGAAGGGAATTTGAAAATGAAGGCTTTTCAAACTATTGATCAAAAGAAGGAACAACTCATGAGTTTTCCTCACCCATTACTCCCCAACATAATGGTATAGTCGAAAGAAAAATAGATCTCTTGCCGAGATGACTAGAACCATACTTATTTAAAATGGAATTGCAAAACGATTTTGGGCAGAGGCAATGAATACTGCTTGCCACACAATCAATAGGGTGTATTTCAGACCGGGGTCACATGTTACACCCTACGAATTGTTGTTGGGAAAAAAGCCTAATTTGAGTTATTTCCATATTTTTGGATGTGTGTGTTATGTGTTGAATGACAGGACTCATGTTTCCAAATTGGACTTTAAAAGTGACAAATGCATTTTCATGGGATACTCCCAGAACAGCCATGCTTATAGATTGATTAACCTTCGAACACGTTGCATGATGGAGTCTGTCAATGTAAAGTTTGATGACTTGATTAGTGGTGTCAAACCTGCTGAGGGTAATGATCTTGTATACGATCAGACTCCTCAATTTGATGTGGATGAGTTACATTATAATGCAGGTACACAAAGTGGTATAGCAGGCGATGACGGGTCTGGTGACATGACGGAGAACCTGACACCACACCCTGAAGAAGCAGACAATGTTGGGAATGAAGACCCATCACAAGTCCTAACACCGACTCCTGAAGCTCCTGAATCAGATTCAGACTCAGATGAGGACAGCACGAATAATAAAATTGATCTTTACCAGAGGGACATTCCATCAAGAGTTCAGAAGAATCACCCAACGGTTCAAATTATTGGAGATATTGATGAGAGAAGCACAAGAAAGAGACATATAAATTTCAAAGAAATGGTAAGATATGTCTGTCTTTCAACTAACTGCTCTCAGATTCGGGAGACCTTGTTTCTTACTTTCACAGAGCCTAAGCGTGTGGAAGAAGCTCTGAAGAATGATTTATGGATCAAAGCCATGCAGGAGGAGTTGGATCAGTTTTCAAAAAAATGATGTTTGGGACTTGGTTCTACGCCCTGCAAATACACATGTCACTGGTACGAAGTGGATTTTTAAGAATAAAACTGACAAAGCAGGGAACATCGTGAGAAATAAGGCAAGGCTGGTTGCACAATGGTATACTCAGATTGAGGGGATTGATTTTGATGAGACATTTGCACCGGTTGCACGAATAGAATCTGTAAGGCTCCTTGTTGCTATTGCTTGTCATTTAAAGATATCACTGCATCAAATGGATATTAAGAGTGCCTTCCTGAATGGTGTTTTGAGTGAAGAAGTTTATGTTGAGCAACCCAAAGGGTTTATTGATCCTCACAAACTCAATTTTGTTTTAAAATTGAAAAAGGCATTGTATGGTTTAAAACAAGCTTATAGAGCTTGGTATGAGAGGTTGACTCAACATTTAGTGTTTTTAAACTTTAGACGAGGTGAAGTTGATAAAACCTTGTTCCTTCTCAAATCCAACAAGCACATTCTTATAGTTCAAATTTATGTGGATGATTTTGTGTTTGGATCCACTAGTGAACAGATGGTGCAGAAATTCATAGCTCGGATGTCAGATACATTCGAAATGAGCATGGAAGGTAACCTTTCGTACTTTATTGGTTACAAATTAAGCAACTTGACGATGGTATTTTTCTGTCCCAAACTAAGTATGCTAAAAATATGGTTCAGAAATTTGGTTTGGAAAATGAAAAGCACAAGAAAACACCTTTAGGAAAAACTAGCAAACTGTCACGAGATGATGTTGGGATCAGCGTTGATAACACCGTTTATAGGAGTATGATAGGAAGTCTCTTGTATCTAACTGCTAGTAGACCTGACATAATGTACAGTATGTGTTTGTGTGCCAGGTACCAATCTAATCCCAAGGAGTCCCACCTAAAAGCTGTAAAAAGAATAATCAAATATGTGGCTGGGACGAGTGATCTAGGGATTTGGTACACCAAAAATACGTGTACTAAGCTTTTTGCTTACACTGATTCAGACTGGGCAGGTGATTTCGTGGATAGGAAGAGTACCACTGGAGGCTGTTTCTTCTTGAAGTGCGTGTGGTACAGTAATAAACAAAACTGTATATCCCTCTACAGCGGAGGCTGAATATATCGCAGCTGGAAGTGCGTGTACGCAACTTCTGTGGATGAACCAGATGATTGAAGACTACGGTCTCCATAGTAGTGTTCTGATCATACTTTGTGACAATACGAGTGACATAGATATCTCTAAAAATCCCATTCAGCACTCTCGTATAAAACACATTGACATCAGGTATCATTTCATCCGAGACTTGGTTGCGAGGAAAATAGTGAGTCTTGAGCATGTAGGAACAGACGATCAACTAGCTGACATATTCACTAAAGCATTAGATTATGAGACCTTCTCTTGTTTGAGAAGAGATCTCGGTATGTGCATTGTCTAGCTCATGTTGAGATTTGATGTTGTGACAACCATTGTTGTCATCAGTCACAACATCGGTACAAATTTGCATGCATCTTTTTCTTTATTGTCTCATACATAATATGAATGCATTGAGTCTAGTGTTTGGTGCAAAAAGATCTTGTGTTGTAATAAAAAGTGATGGCAATAAGACTGACCTCTACGATCAGGTGATTGTGAAACTTTCCCACAGAAACTGGTTTTCTCCCAGGTCAAAAAACAAGGGGTGTAAAAAAGGGCTTTGCTAAGATAATTTGTCTTCAAACTTGTAAAAAGATGAAGAAAATCCAGACTAAAAAGAATCCAATCTTCGAATTTCACCTCATTGAGCGATGTTGACGTAGTCATTAACTTGGGTTAAGGGGTTTGTCTTCATTGACTTCACGTGGAGTAATGTCGGTTATAATGTCATCAGTCATGAAAAGTAACACGGTTCAAGTCACTAAATCCATTGAGTGAATTTTTATTTTTTTAGGTCATTTTTTTAGGCATCTACTAGGACATTCATACTATGAAGATGCCAAATTGTGATGTGTTCCGTTCCTTGTGCTTGCATCTCTCTTTGATTTCTTTTAATAAGGTTAAGGGTTTGGTGGATCAGATATTTCAGTGGTGTTAAAACTGGTAATACAGGGTTGACATGGCAGGAGGTTGTTCACCTTGTACGTTATTTTCACACCTATGGTGATGGTTCAATTTTCCAGCTCTAATTCGGTCTTATGCTATTTTAGGAACGTGGGATTCACCTTGTTTTGGTATTTGATTGAATGGAGATATTGGTTCCTAGTTAAGGGGGAGTGGGGTGTTTTGGAAGGAAAGCAAATCCGTGTGGGTAATTAGAATTTTTGGTAAACTAGGGTTTCCTCTCTCCTAGTTCAACGGTCTTTTTTTTGGGTTTAAGAGTCTTATTTCTTTTACCGTTCTGATTCCCCACCTTTCTGAATCCCTCTTGCCGATTAAAACCTCTCCACCTCTCCTTCTTTTCTCCGTCTTTCTCTCTCTTCAATTGCATTTTTTTTTCTCTACTCTCTCTGTGAATTTTGCAGGATGACTTCACCGAGCAAAACTCCCGTGCTCCCTACCGGCATACAGGTTCCGTCTAGTGGCCAGGCACCGATCAATATTCCAAGATTCGGTGGCTTGGATATTCGCGAGGAAATCGGTGGCACGATCCCCTAGGACCTATCACCAGTTGCAACACCTCCGACCACTTTGCCGCCGCTTCAATCTCAGGATGTTGTCCCGATTCCGGCGCCCGTTGATGCTAATCCTGCGGCGCAAGTTTTTCCTGGTCAGGTTGGGAATGAAATTGACAATGAAAACCCACCAAATCTGCCACTTATTACTGAAATCTTTGGGCGGGTGGGTGATCCAACCCTGAAATGGTCCCGGTGACTAAGGAACATTCCACCTGGCGTGGTTCCGTCGGCGGTTCCAAAAAGCCAGTCCGGACCACGACGAGTTGTGCCGCTTGAGAACATGAACCTGACAGAAGATGTGACTGTCATGACGGACCCAGATGATGATGAGTTTGTGCCCTCCGCTCCTGCTGCTGCACCGGTGAACACTTCGGCTCCGCGTGTCTTTCCGATGAGACCTCGCCGTCGGAAGGAAACTGTGAGGCTCGCTGACAAGAAGGATCCTCCTGCGCATATTAAGGTGTCGCCTGGCTCGACTGAAACTGAATATTCCTCCCCTCCATATGAGGTTGTGGACCTTTTTACTAGAGAAGCCTCTAGTTCTACCAAGCATGTTGATGCCACTTCTGCTGCCGTTCCTGCTTCTGAGGCTCAACCTTAACCAGAGCCCGATTTTGGTTTCGAGTATTCTCCCGATTCTTCTGACGAGATCCTTATTCGGGACCTCATGCCTGCCAAGAAGAAGATGAAAAAGAAGACCAAAACCCCTTTGCCTGCTGTCACTCCACAGGGTGATGTTGGGGCTGGTGACAGGTCACCATGGGCAACATCACCCATTGCTGCTTCTACTCCTTCCTCCAGCTCGGAATCAATTGCTGCTACGACCCACGCACCCTTTAATCCTTCTGTTTTGGCGGAAGTCTCGGGTGGATCTCCTGCCTCTGCTAAAGTTGAAACTGAGAACTTGGTTCCTTTCTCTTTGGAGTTTGTAACATCCGCGGCCAAGGAGCTGTTTTCCACCTACCATGGTCGTGGTATGATTGATGAGCGACGGGTACCTGTGGAGCTTTTCCAGTGCCAGAATCTGATTGAATTCTTCAAAAATCGGGGGATTTATTCCACGGTATGTTCCGCAATGCCTTTGTTCATAATTTGATTCTGGAGTTTTATGCAAATTTACTTCCCTCTGTTGCGAATCCCGTCTCTGCGAATTTCAGGAAAGTATATGTTCGTGGGAAACTGTACTCCTTTACCCCAGATGTGATCAATGATTTGCTTGGAACTGAGGCCTATCGGGGTGATTCAACTGTTGGCAACATGGATGATGTCATCCAGTTTCTCTCTGGTGGGCTGTTGAACAAGTGGTGCGAACAGTTGCCCAGCACCAAGCTAACATCTCTGTACTCCGTGCTCCATAAGATTGTTGTGTTTAACTGGGTGACCTTCGAAGAATGCGACTGTGCTAACTCGGCCTCAAGCCCAATTCCTGTTCAGGATTGGTCGAGGAGTGAAGTTCAACTTTGGCCAGTAGATTTTTGATGCGGTCACCAGGTTTGTCACATCCAAAACTGCTTCTTCTCTTTGATTTCCATCTCTTATCTTTAGCGTGCTGGAGCAACAAGGTTTTGTGCCCTCTGGAGATGATGTGCTGACTGGGGAGGCTGAGTGGTTCACTTTGCGTAGTCAACACCTCTCGGGTGCACGTGTTGTTGATCTGCCCTGGCTGGCGCCTATTCGACCTGGTGTTGCATGGTGACAGTTCTGCATCTCAAAACACCGCTCCTACCATGGTCACCCTCCCACCTCAAGTTGTGCTTGCTCAACTTTCCCTCTTCGACAATCAAATTGCCCAGCTCCAGGCCGTGCGGGGTTCTTGGTATGAGGCCTTTTTGCTTTCTGAACAAGGGGGAGAAAATGAGGAAAATGAGGTGGTTGAGGACGCGGATGCGGATGATGGTCCAGCTGCCGAGGTATTGACCAGCTTAAGCAAGAGGAGGAATAAGGTCTTAGCGCGAAACAAGAAACTAAACAAGATGAAGAAGCTGCTGCAGAAGAGGAAGGCCGATGAAGGGACATCGTCGTCTGCTCGCCGAACTAGCTCGTGGTCTTTGAGTGATCATGCCTCTCTTAGTTTTCTTAATTTGCTTTGTTTAGTTGCTTCATAAACGTTTTATTGCCTTTTGACTTGGGTTGTTAAACAATATTTATTCAGGGGGAGTCGTTGTACGCAGGGGGAGTTTGTTTTTATTTGTGTGTGTGTCCAAAAAGGCAAAAGGGGGAGATTGTTGGGAATTTTATTCTCGACGATTTCTTTCCATTTAATTTATTTGTCTTTCTTTGACTTTGATCTATTTAGAGCTCTAGATTTATCTCTTAAAGTTGTTTAAGTCTTTATCTAGTTTCCTTATTTCTAACTTGACTTGTCTATCAAGACTAGAAGTCTTAGTTATTTATAGGAAATAGATCAAACACAAAAGGAAACATGGAACTAGGTTTGGAAGCAAGACCGCTGGACGTACTCAAGAGGGCAGAACACAAGATCTACTTGGAGCTACAAGTCAGAATCAAGAGATCTTCAACGTTGCGTAACCAACGGAGGAGATCGAGTCATTCTTAGCAACAAGTATTTGTGTAACACGTTTTGAAAAGATACATCTGTTTTCATATATTGATTAAACTCTTTTGTAATTATTCTTGAACGAGTAAGTAATATAGTTTTAGGGTTTGTATATCCATGTCCGTGAGTACTTTTACTTACGGACTAAAATTTTAATAAGTGTGTTTTTATTCCGCTGCATTTCAATAGTTCTCTGTTTGATGTTATCACTGGTGTTACTTAACATTATTCACAACACCAACTCTGTTTTAATTTCACTACTAGTATTACACCCGTGCGATGCACGGGGGGATAATTTTAAGGTTTAATTTATCAAATATTTAATATTATTTTAATATTGATAATATAATAAATAATTAGTTATACTAATTTAAAAAAAGGTAAAATAAGATAAAGACTAAAATAATAAATTGAAGAAATTGAATTATTAAACATTACATAGAACATGGTTAGCAAAACTAATTAATATTAATCAGGAAATTATAATTTACAAATTATGAAATACTTCCTTGTACACAACATTTGTAGTGTTTTTTCTGCACCCATTTCATCATCGCAAATCAAGATTTTTAAACCCTTTCGAATGGTCACCCTTGATATTGCAATATACAATTGACCATGACTGAAAACAGATTTTTTCAAAAAAAGTCCAACATGGGAAAGAGATTGGCCTTGACTTTTATTAATTGTCATTGCATACGACAGAATAACCGAAAATTGCATTCGTTGAGACTTAAACGGAAACCTAGGATTCGATGGTTTTACGGTCATTCGTGGGATGAGTACTAATTCACCTGCGTTACTTTCTTGGAGAATCGTTGTCTCCAAAACATGATCACCCAGTTTCGTAACTACCAATCTAGTTCTATTGCACAAACCAAGTGAATGATCAATATTCCTCAACAACATGATTGGAGTACCAACCTTCAATCGTGTCTCATGGTTCGGCAACCTAGAACACTTGATTGTGTATAAAAACTCAGTTGAATGAACATCTTGCAAAATGTCAATATTTGTATTAGATTTGTACGCACTATCCGAGCTCAAATATACCTATATTCCCCTTCATTCAATAACGTCATATACTCATTGATTAATTGACTACATCAAGTGTTGGTTCAAAAATAGCTCGGCCCTCCAAATAAACAGAACATTCAGCATTCGTTCCAAATTGTGGATAAGTGTTGGCCACAATTGATGCAATAAGGTTATCATCATCTAACAACAATAAATCTCTGGGATGTCGATTTCAACGATTCCATCATTTGATCCTCCAACTTTCCAATCTCCAATGCTATTTATCCGTTGAGAAAACCCATTCAATTCAATTGAATTAGATTCTTATTAGTGAGTTCTTTGACCAAATTAGATTGTTTATTTTTAGAGTTTCTAAACTTTTTGTCAATCACTGTATATAATATATAATTGTATCGTATATATGTTAATAACTTAACATATTAATATCCTAAACTTAACAACACTGTAATATTAAAAYCAATGATATGATATTATGTATATATGTTTATAGTATATATCTATTAAGATAATAATTATGTAATATATATACGTTAAGTTGATTGATATGACATTAAATGTGTATAAATAGTATACAGTTAATAGTATATATGATAATAGTATATATATATCTATTAAATTGATTGATACAATTTAGATGCGTTAAGTAATTTCGAGATTGATTGATACACACGTCCTCATATATCTATTAAATTGTTTGATATAATTTAAATATGTTAATAGTATACAATTCATAGTATATATGTTAATAGTAAAATTATCTAATATATATACGTTAAGTTGATTGATATGATATTAAATTGTAATATATTTGATATTATGAAATCATGATTAATTACATAACTAACCAAATATTTCAATTATTCTATACTATTTTATTTTTTATTAACTTCACTCTAATTATAAAGGTATTAATACCAATTTCTATATACATATGACAAAGAAAAATAATTAAAATTAATAAAAGTAAAAAAATAATATATATATA
>BMAC01000226.1:1423790-1447140 GCA_014905375.1 Phtheirospermum japonicum | reverse complement strand
TCCATAGATATTAATACCCATTAATATGTCGTATGCATCCATATTTTTGTATTCCCTTAATCATTAATATACGTATGGATAGTAACATAAAATAATTATGAATCATCATTATTTTAAGCAATGATTAAAATATAATTTAATTAATGCATAGTATACGTGTAATTAATGAAATTATTAATTTTACAATATCTTAAGTAATGCATAGTTTATATGTTTTTCCTTATAAGATTCCTAGAATTCAGATAAATCCGTTTTTTCTTAATAAAATTATAAATCCGTCTTTCCTTAATAAAACTATAAGATTCATAAATTCTGTTTTTCATAATATTCGTAGAATTCCGATATATATGGCATAAAATCATACCAAATATATTCTAGTGGTTTGAAATTAATACCACTAATTGTGTTTAATATATTAAAATTAATACATATTTATTATATTCTATTATATTAAATATGTGTATAAATACATATGAAATGCCAAAAATAATTACATCATGTCGTTCGAAGATCTGCAATAATGAATTCCAATTTCATTAAACAACTCGAAAAATCAAAATAAAAAAAATATCAAAAAAATTTGGTTTAACTACTTTAGATCGAGAATTTTTGGTTTAACTACTTTTTATCCTTGCACATACACATATCAAGATCCTACCGAAGTAAGTTAATTTTCTGCAAATACTCTTAGAAACAGAAACTATCACCTCAACCTCCTAAGATTAAAGATCTTCTTTCATTCTAACTCTGTATTGTCATTGCATTGCAACTACACATACAGAAAGTTCATAATAATATAATAATAATAATAATAATGAAATTCATTTGATCTTCAATAAGATAAAAAGAAAAATTATTCATTCCTATAAATATGAAAGATTGATATACAATTAAATAAATCATTCGATCAAAACTATTTTTGAAACAACTACAATAAGATCCAAACAAAATGGAAAATCAACCTGTAATAAAAAATAATCGAAAAATATTTGAATGAAAAAATGCAATAAAATGAAAAACAAAAACAAATAAACATCAATGAAAAGAAATGATTTATTAATTCAAAACTAACCACTTGAGATAATAACGAATATTGCAGATCGGAAAAGATGGAGAGAGGAAAATGATAGAACTGGTATCATCCAAAAATTGAAGATCTATAAAACCAATCGCAGATCTATTTCTCCAAGTGTTTGAAGATCTGCAAACAATTCAGAAAAAATATTAGTAGTTACTACGAAACAAAAAAATATAATTAATCAAAAGATCTGTGAAACCCCGTCTATTTACTCTTATAATCTATTTGAATTAAATTTGATTAATTCTTTATATCACTATTTTTATTTCATGTCAATTAAAATATTTTAATTACAATAATATTTTATTAGAATATATATTGGATATTATTAAATTTTTATTTATATTTAATTAATTTTGTAGAGGAAATATATATACACAGTATATTTTTATTTTAACTCATTGTATTAAATCGGGCTCGAAATATTTTAAACCTATTCAATTAAATAGGCCCAAGATTTTGAGCCCAAATACTAAGCCCATAATTGAACCATAACCCAAGCCCAAGCCCATTATCCCACCGCCTCTCTCCTCTATAAATAGCTGGAATGTTGATCAGTTGGAACAATACACGACCATAATTTCCTTTCATTTTCGACGTACATCAAAGCCTTCTCGTGGCAGCTGATTTCGTCGGACTCGCGACGAAATTCCAACCGTCGGATTATAACCAAATTTATACCGTAGAAAGCCAACTTCATAAGGTTTCCAACGCCACCTTCGGATTGACGATCGGAGCTCTGGATCATCAGAAAAATGCCGGTGAATTTTCTGGGCGCTGACACGACTCCATACGGCGCTGTCGAACTTCGGCAGCTATTTTCCGGCGAATCGAAGGTCCAAAATTATTGTTTTATATATCGATTTGTTCGTATCGATGAGTTGTATTCGATTATATATTTAATTTTGAGAACCGATGTTGGATAAGTAGTGACGGAGCCTCGAACCGCCGGATGCTGGCAATCCCATTTTAGCCGTTTGGAATATCGGAACTTAATGAACTTTATATTAAATGAAAGCCCTCCTCACGGCAAACAAAATTTTGAACTCGGTTTTTTATTCCGGTGAGATTATGGATTGTGTATGTGTTTGGATCCGAGCGTGAGTGTGTCGAGATGCATTTGTGTGTGTGGCCGCGTGTTTTGTTTGTGTTTGGGATGGTGGTTGATGTCGCGGTGGTTGCCGGAGAGGGTCTGGCCGACGAGGGGATGGAAACGAGCTTGGCAGGAGTTTTGTTAAAGTTTTGGTGCTGAATTGAAATGGGTCAAAAGTTGAGGGATATGCTTTTGAGAATTAGATAGAGTTTTGGACCCAATTGAAGATTTTTAAAACTTCAATTTGACCCTCTTAAGTTTCAATTTAGTCCTCCTAAATTAAGTTTTGATTTATTTCAAATTGACCCCAAATCAGATTCTTTGAAACTGTAGATTGACCCCACAAACTTTTAAAAGTTCTGAAAATTTTATTTTGACCCCCAATTACTTTATTATTTTTTCAAAACCGTACAACTTTCTTATTTTTGAGCCGAAATGGGTCAAACGGCTTCCAAATGATTTCAAATTCGAACCATAGATTCGTTATAACATCCTACTACACAAGACATATCCAAAATTACATATTTACCCCTTGAACTCCAGATTTCTAGAATCGAGGCCGAACGTCTTTATTATACTATTACGCGATCAAGTCGATTAGTTTTCACTTCCAAGTGTATTAGAATCTTAGATATTACTTTATTATATATTATATCTATAATTTTTATAATTATAATATATTTTAGGACTCAACATGGACTTTTATCTGGAAGTGACGAGGCATTTCATGTACTAGATCGGGAACCTCGTAAAGCCGCCATAACAATATGCTTGATTTTGGAAAGAACCTCAATTAAGGTGAGTAAAACTTTCTAAACTGGGAGTTTGAAACTTTCTAAACTGGGAGTTTGAAAATTCTCAAATTATAATGCGTGGTTTGTGCTTATCTGCGAGTAAAATATTTTTAACTGAAAAGTGTGAGATTTTACAAATCATGAAGCACTTGTTGCTTAAACATATTTTCCTGTTTGTATAGTCTTTTGAAAAATAGTATTTTGAGGGAAAATATGCAAATGTGCATTGCCTTTGTGCTTAATCATAAATCTAATTATATGATTTTATATCAAAGATATCATTTGAACTCGATTGTTGTTGTTGACAGTTTGTTATCGATTGTTACTGCCTGTTACTATATGTCAATCACTGTTACTGTTTGTTTGTCCTGTCGTTGTCACTGTCTGTCAGGCACGAGTAGTTTGGGCAATCAATCGAGCAGGTTGCCTGTGGTTCTTGCTTGACTACTCGTGGTACCTATTCCCATTTTTCTTGGTCGGGTCGGAGACGACGGCAGGATTTGGGTCGTAGATTGGGTATATTCCGGAATATGACGTACCCTGGGTTTGAATCCCATAGCTAAAGGGACGTCGAGCCTACTGGGAGGGATAAGGAGATTAAGGCTGCGGCCTGGAGTGTCACCTTTCATGGTGAGAGGAAACGTATGGGTCATGTTTGATCGACATTGATTCTACGTTTATGTGAGTTAATCTGGCTCGAAAGCTAAGTGCTACGCGTGGGAGCCACCTCTAGAGTCGCTTCGGGAGCTAAGTGCTACGCGCGGGAGCACCTCTAGAGTTCCGTACCCGACTGAACGAGACAGTTTTTCCTGTCTGTTCAACTGTTAACTGTTTCAATTGGTTTCTTAAAAACAAGAACGAGACAGCTTTTCCTGTATGTTCAACTTTTAAATATTTCAATTGATTTCTTAAAAACAAATTGGCAATATATGTTTGTTCTAAATGTGATAATTGGTTAGTTTTTGAGAAAATCTATCGTTTGTTTAATTTTAAAATATTTTAATTTTGAAGCTGCTGACTAGAGTTTTGTTAAACGTATGAAAATTGTTTTGCACACCAAGTGCTTGGATTATTTTATGAAAATTATTTTCTAAACTCTTGTCAGTTTTATATTTTAAAAGAAAATTTTAAATTTCAATTGCTTGTCCTCATTGAGTTCTTTTAGCTCACGCTCTCATTTGTTTTAAAACCAAACTCTCCAAATATCGACGATAATGCAAATGAAGTTGACTTCGATTTTCAAGGTGAAGACTGACTCGTCTAGAGCTTTCTTTTGTCGACTTCCTTTTACTGTGATTTTATGTATATGAAAGCGAATTTAAGGTGAGAGTCTTATTTATTTATTTATTTATTTTATTTACTATTAAGGTAGTATTTGATTATGGGGCGTTACAGAAGTGGTATCAGAGCTTGAGTGCAAAGGAGTTGCACTTAAGCGTAACCAGGATAGGGTCTTTGGCCTGTGATTGGAATGTCACTGCCATTTTGGACTTGGGAATTAGAATATTAGTAATGACTTTAGCAGAGTAAGGAGTAACTATCTGCTTATGTTGATTGGATAGTTGATTGACGAGAGGATTTTTCATCTTTAGATTGTCAAACTTTAACATCAATTCTTTTACTACGTAACCTCAAACTCTTTCCAATTTCAATACTTGTATGAGTTCTTGTTTATCTTGAAGAGTTTTTCTTTGTTCAAGAACCTAGCTTTTGCATTACTTATAAGTCCTCATCAACTTTCTTCAAATTTAGATTTTAGTATTACTTTTCTCTTCTCTCGAATCTCAAAGGGAAGCTTGATTAGCTAAGCAATTTCTGAACCATGATGTTCTAATGAGAGTTTAGAGTAAGCTACCAATTTCGAAGGAGTTAGAGACCTATCTAATTCAGAAAGCTTCGTCAAGAAAGTGTAGCAGGTGAACTTGCATTTGTCACCGATTCTGATTATTAAGATGAAACATTTGAAAAACTGAATAGACAAGTCAACGAGTGGAGATCTTCTACATCACAAAGGGTTGAATTAACGTAGGAGTTGAACAAGTACGAAATGATGCATGTACGGATCAAAATTACGAACATTGCTTTGACTTGGAGGGAAGTCATGTGAGTTTGTTTTCATCTAACCAAAGAGTGATATGGGACTTTTTGTTAGAGTAGAGAACCATTGGATGATGCACGATATGATTATCAACAAGCTCAAGCCATCATTTTTTAAGAAAATAACGAATTTGGAATGGAATTTTATAAGACAACACCGTGTGGAACGACGATCGAAAGAAATGCATCAAGGAAGATTAAGATAGAAAGTTAGATATAAGTTTTATAAGGCTGATGCAAGCTAGAGGATACTCTAGATACGACATCAATCAACATCAAAGAAGAAAATAATCCTCGAGCTGTACGAGGAGACCTCTGGTGCGTAAGTCACTATTTAAGTTTTGGTTATCATTAGTTATGTAAGAAACTCCGATCTACTTACCTAGGATAATCAACTTTAGGAAAAATGATGACATTCCACTGTCGGGGGTAATCCTGTCCAATGAAACATCAATCTACTTTCATTCAAAATTATCACTTCATTTACACTTTCGTTTGGAGTTTGTGTGCCTTGTATTTGACTTTTATCTACTTTTTGGTGTTTGTCATCATGTTCAACATTCACTCCAAGTAGAATCGTTTCATATAATACCTTATTGTTTCATCCTATTACTTATTTTATTATCCTACTTGATAAGCGATCATTTGATTACATTCATTTTTTTATCTTTGAAATAATCTCAACCATCCATTTCTCTTACTTATATTGGATGATTACTTATTTATATTTTCAACTTTGTTCCACTTCTTTGAGTAGACAGGAATCACAATCTTTTCTACTTATCTCCTCGATGTGTCATTTGTTTCTTGTTCGGATTTTCGCTTTTCAATTAGCTGTTATGAGAATCTAGTTCACCTCAATTTAGTTACCTCTTTTCGTTCTCAGCAAGTACCTTGCTTCTTTACCTCGTGAATAACTTATTCATTCATAGAGGATCATGTACTTGAGTGTGAAACACTTTTTCTTAAACTCTCTTATTTCGTATGGTATACTATCACCAGTTTATCTATTTTCCTTGAGAATTCTAAACCTTAAAGTTATCCAAGTCGTTATGTATTCTTCTAAATATTAGAATACTTATCAAGTGAGGAATTGTAGTTTCATAACTTTCCTTACAAATGATTCTATTTTGTTATGAATGACTCTTAACTGACTTCTCTAGTGAGAGTTGGATTTGTACTTCCTATTTAATGTCCAATATTGATACTTATTGTGAACCAATGAGAGTTTGACCTCTCTTCTTAAAAATTTCTTTATCAACCATATTGTGATTCTTTCTGCTAGTTAAATACCTCATTGTAAATTTAGAGGTTCTTTTATCGATTTCGTTTTATGACGTAATTACTCGTTCAACTCTATAACCATTATTTCCTTGGATATTGATTGAACGGTGAACCTCGCATATTCATTTCGTCGAACATTAACTTTTGTTTTTGAAGATTCCCATCTCTTGTGATACTATCTTCTAAACATTAAGTTTCTTTTAATACCCATTCTCAAATCAACTGAATTGAGACTTTTATTGAATTTTGAAGGTTTTGATTCACATTGTTCTCTTTCTTTTGTATCAAAAACCTAACAAGTTTCTTATCTTGTTTGTCTTATTCATTGGAGTTCTTGCTTTATTTCTTTTTGCCTTCTATGACTAGTCCATATTCAAGGTGGACATCTTAATTCCATTTCTTTACACTCCTGAGTATTTATTTTACAGTTATTCGCTTATAGAAATCGTCCTGTCTGACTGCCTTTCATTATCAAATTCTGACTTATGATGTTTAAATATTCTATAAGTCACTAATTGCTTTTCTCATGAGATTTTTGGAATCATGAACCTCATTACCATTTCTTGTCCTTCTAGATATGCTTTGAAAATTATTGGGCCATTTGTTGCCAATGTTTTCTCTTTGAACGACAATCTTGTTGAATTCTTTGAATGTTTTCATTCACAATTATATTTTCAAACTTGCACTTGTTTAAAACAAGTTCTACCTTGCGCTTTGTCTCTCGTTCTTAAGTGATTCACTATTTTGCACTCAGTGTCAATGTTTGTCTGGTACCTTTGAATCACCCGAACTCCTGATTATTTTGAATGATAATTATGACATATTTGCCATTGAACCTTCAAGAGATTGATGTCAACTAGGTTCACTTGATACCCTAACCTATGTTCAATACTTATCCCAATCTACTTGACGATTCAAGATATTTGGAAATTTACTTCCAAATCCTTCTTGTTATATTTTCAATCATTTTCTTGGTAAATACTTCATTGTAAACCTAGAGAATCTGTTATTCATCACAATTTTTGATAAAATCACTCGTTAAAATCTATAACATTATTCTCTTGGATTCTGATTGAATAGTGAACCTATCATACTCATTGCGGTTAACACCAACTTTTGTCTATGGAAATTTTAATCTCTTGTGACATTACCTTATGAATATTAAGTTCTTTTTATTACCTACTTTCGAATTAATAATTGGAGATTTTTATTGAATTTTGAAAATCTTCATCCATATTGCCACCTTTCTCTTGTACTCTAACATTGGTAGTGTTTTTGTTCTCTACTTGATAGATTCTTTTTCCTGGTTGTAGAACTTTTTAATGCAACTATTTTTCAAATGCACCTAAGTTTTGCCTAATTTTATTTTCCAATTTATATCCTATCTTTTAGGAATCGATTTTACTTTGTTTACCTCACCTCGTTGTTCAATCACCCTTATATTTTATTCCTCTTCTATACTAAGAATTTATCTTTACTTATTCTAGAGAATTGATCCTCCTACCGTTGTTAGTGCTCACTTGTTTTGTTTGCTACGTCAGTGGTGTTGCATTTTTGGTTATTATTCGCTCTATAATTTGCAACCCTATTCTGAAATTTTTTGATTATTCTACCATTTGAAAACTTATCTTATTATTTGTAACATTTCGATTTGTATGTTCCGAAAATTATACATCTTATCTTAAAACTTCTATCACCTCTCTTTCCATCATTTTTTTTCTCACTAGTAAATTTACGTTCGTACTAGTGGTCAAACTGTATAAGTTTTCCTTAGATATTGATATTTCTATAGATTTTGAAATATTAATAATTTCAGTTCCCATGTGAGTATTTCTTACATATATCACATATCTACACCTTTGACTTCACATTGTTTGTTTTATTACTACTTTGTTCGCCAATTTTGTCTTTGGACAAAGATCCTAACTTGTACTTACTCTTACCTTGACGACTTTACTATTCCATACCTTTCACCTTATCAAATATCAAACTTTCTATCTCATTTTCACTTTACGTTCGTTTGTGGTAGAACTTCGAATCATTTTTATTTGTTAACTTCCATTGGGAATTTGTTTCGCTTGGCTACCTTCGAAGTACTGATGCCACCGACTTGTTTTATTATGTAAGTAAGACCCTTTTGTCGTACTCTCCCTATTTGATATGTCTAAAGTTTGAAATTCTATATTGACTACAGTTTCAATTACTAGGTTCTTTTCCATTATACATCACACTCATCAATACTTTCGATTTACAAGTCATTCATCTCATTACTACACAATCTGTTCATTTCTTGTATTTACTCTCGATCGAATCGCACAATCTTTTCAACCTCATCTTTAATTGAAATAATATTCAATTGTATACATTTCAATCATTCATACCTCGTAGATAGAGTGACTATTGGATTTAAGTTTTGTGGTGTAGTACTAGAGTTGCCTGGACTATCTAAGAAGGGAATTTGGGGACCAAATTCTTTTAAGGAGGGGAGAATGTGAAACCCCGTCTATTTACTCTTATAATTTATTTGAATTAATTTGATTATTCTTTATATCACTATTTTCATTTCATGTCAATTAAAATATTTAATTACAATAATATTTTATTAGAATATATATTGGATATTATTAAATTTCTATTTATATTTAATTAATTTTGTAGAGGAAATATATATACACAGTATATTTTTATTTTAACTCATTGTATTAAATCGGGCTCGAAATATTTTAAACCTATTCAATTAAATAGACCCAAGATTTTGAGCCCAAATACTAAGCCCAATAACTTGAACCCATAAACCAAGCCCAAGCCCAAGCCCATTATCCCACCGCCTCTCTCCTCTATAAATAGCTGGAATGTTGATCAGTTGGAAAAATACACGACAGAATTTCCTTTCATTTTCGACGTACATCAAAGCCTTCGCGTGGCATCTGGTTTCGTCGGACTCGCGACGAAAATTCAACCGTCGGATTATAACCAAATTTATACCGTATACAGCCAACTTCATAAGGTTTCCAACGCCATCTTCGGATTGATGATCGGAGCTCTGGATCATCGAAAAAATGCTAACGAATTTTCTGGGCGCTGACACGACTCCATACGGCGCTATCGAACTTCGGCAGCTATTTTCCGGTGAATCGAAGGTCCAAAATTATTGTTTTATATATATATTTGTTCGTATCGATGAGTTGTATTCGATTATATATTTAATTTTGAGAACCGATGTTGGATAAGTAGTGACGGAGCCTCGAACCGCCGGATGCTGGCAATCCCATTTTAGCCGTTTGGAATATCGGAACTTAATGAACTTTATATTAAATGAAAGCCCTCCTCACGAAAAACAAAATTTTGAACTCGGTTTTTTATTCCGGTGAGATTATGGATTGTGTATGTGTTTGATCCGAGCGTGAGTGTGTCGAGATACATTTGTGTGTGTGGCCGCGTGTTTTGTTTGTGTTTGGGATGGTGGTTGATGTCGCGGTGGTTGCCGGAGAGGGTCTGGCCGACGAGGGGATGGAAACGAGCTTGGCAGGAGTTTTGTTAAAGTTTTGGGGCTGAATTGAAATGGGTCAAAAGTTGAGGGATATGCTTTTGAGAATTAGATAGAGTTTTTGGACCCAATTGAAGATTTTTAAAACTTCAATTTGACCCTCTTAAGTTTCAATTTAGTCCTCCTAAATTAAGTCTTGATTTGTTCCAAATTGACCCCAAATCAGATTCTTTGAAACTGCAGATTGACCCCACAAACTTTTAAAAGTTCTGAAAATTTTATTTTGACCCCCAATTACTTTATTAGTTTTTCAAAATCGTACAACTTTCTTATTTTTGAGCCGAAATGGGTCAAAAGGCTTCCAAATAATTTTAAATTCGAACCATAGATTCGTTATAATATCCTACTACACAAGACGTATCCAAAATTATATGTTTACCCCTTGAACTCCATATTTCTAGAATCGAGGCCGAACGTCTTTATTATACTATTACGCGATCAAGTCGATTAGTTTCACTTCCAAGTGTATTAGAATCTTAGATATTACTTTATTATATATTATATCTATAATTTTTATAATTATAATATATTTTAGGACTCAACATGGACTTTTATCTGGAAGTGACGGGGCATTTCATGTACTAGATCGGGAACCTCGTAAAGCCGCCATAACAATATGCTTGATTTTGGAAAGAACCTCAATTAAGGTGAGTAAAACTTTCTAAACTGGGAGTTTGAAAATTCTCAAATTGTAATGCGTGGTTTGTGCTTATCTGCGAGTAAAATATTTTTAACTGAAAAGTGTGAGATTTTACAAATCATGAAGCACTTGTTGCTTAAACATATTTTCCTGTTTGTATAGTCTTTTGAAAAATAGTATTTTGAGGGAAAATATGCAAATGTGCATTGCCTTTGTGCTTAATCATAAATCTAATTATATGATTTTATATCAAAGATATCATTTGAACTCGATTGTTGTTGTTGACAGTTTGTTATCGATTGTTACTGCCTGTTACTATATGTCAATCACTGTTACTGTTTGTTTGTCTGTCGTTGTCTTTGTCTGTCAGACACGAGTAGTTTGGGCAATCAATCGAGCAGGTTGCCTGTGGTTCTTGCTTGACTACTCGTGGTACCTATTCTCATTTTTCTTGGTCGGGTCGGAGACGACGACAGAATTTGGGTCGTAGATTGGGTATATTCCGGAATATGACGTACCCTGGGTTTGAATCCCATAGCTAAAGGGACGTCGAGCCTACTGGGAGGGATAAGGAGATTAAGGCTGCGGCCTGGAGTGTCACCTTTCATGGTGAGTGGAAACGTATGGGTCATGTTTGATCAACATTGATTCTACGTTTATGTGAGTTAATCTGGCTTGTAAGCTAAGTGCTACGCGTGGGAGCCACCTCCAGAGTCCTTCGGGAGCTAAGTGCTACGCGCGGGAGACACATCTAGAGTTCCGTACCCGACACTCACGAATTGGATTGATTGTTTTTGAACGAGACAGTTTTTCCTGTCTGTTCAACTGTTAACTGTTTCAATTGGTTTCTTAAAAACAAGAACGAGACAGCTTTTCCTGTATGTTCAACTGTTAAATATTTCAATTGATTTCTTAAAAACAAATTGGCAATATATGTTTGTTCTAAATGTGATAATTGGTTAGTTTTTGAGAAAATCTATCGTTTGTTTAATTTTAAAATATTTTAATTTTGAAGCTGCTGACTAGAGCTTTGTTAAACGTATGAAAATTGTTTTGCACACCAAGTTCTTGGATTATTTTATGAAAATTATTTTCTAAACTCTTGTCAGTTTTATATTTTAAAAGAAAATTTAAATTTCAATTGCTTGTCCTCACTGAGCTCTTTTAGCTCACGCTCTTGTTTGTTTTAAAACCAAACTCTCCAGATATCGACGATAATGTGAATGAAGTTGACTTCGATTTTCAAGGTGAAGACTGACTCGTCTAGAGCTTTCTTTTGTCGACTTCCTTTTACTGTAATTTTATGTATATGAAAGCGAATTTAAGGTGAGAGTCTTATTTATTTATTTATTTTATTTACTATTAAGGTAGTATTTGATTATGGGGCGTTACAAGATCTGCAAAAAAATCATAAATATATTGGTAATCACTACAATAAAATTCAAACAAATGAAAAATCGATCTGTTAAAAAATATAATTAGCCCAAACAAAATTCAGAACCAAAAAATATAATCCAGACATGTAATAAAATATAATTAAATTAAGAAAATGATAGTTAGTCCAAATAAATTCAGAAAAATATTGATAGTTCGCGCAGTCTTAGATCTGAGAAAAAATAAAACAGAGAAATATTGATACAAATTAGTTTGGTATCAGAAATGATAGAAAATGATAGAAAAATCGAAATAGAAAACTCTACGATTGCGAACGATCTGCAAAATAATTTCGGGGTAATAGATCTGCAAATGAAAAGAATTAAAAATCAGAGCAAGAAAAAATGTGAGCTTTCAATTCTGTAACTTTTTTTTCACATTTCCGAGGAAGTAAACGGATTAGAGGGATTAATAAAGGTGAGCGGTCAATTCTGTATTTATTCTTTCACATTAATAAATATGTAAACGGATTAGAGAGAAAAAGAAATAAAAACTTAATTAGAGGGCCTAATTATAGAAACAATACATGGGGAAAACCCACATTTTTCATGAATTGTTTCTCTCTCCTGTACAACTCCCCTGTTATATATATATAGATATAAATTTCAAATTGGTTGATGTTAACACTAGTGTCTTTTATCGTTATCTGCTTCCGAAAGAAATCGAAGTCTTAATCAAAATTACATATCTACAAAACTACGAACGGTAAGAGGAGTTGGTATCTAATTTAGAGGAGGTAGTCTAGTCATGCTTCATGCATAGATTTTTGCCACTAATATATTCCAGATTAATTTACCATCTCATTGTTCTTTTATTCCATTCCAACGGCTGAAATTGCTTAAATAATTGACAAACACAATTGAAAATGTACTATTTCTAGAGTTATATTTTCTGGAAATTAATGATAATCACAACGTGTGGGCACTTTCTTTAATAATGAGTAAATTACGTAAATTTTCTTGAATTTTCTTTGGTAGGTGGTACGATTGGTGGGGATTAGCTCGATCGATGCTTTTTTTTTTCTTTTTCTTTTTCTTGGCATTGATTTTTCACTTGACAATATATTTCCAGTAATGACTTAAAAAAAAAAAATAATATACATCCCTAAATTATTTTCAAATCAAGGATTCTCAAATTCGAATTGAAACACCTATATCAAAGAAGACTTATAAAAAAGTTTGTCTAGTGGTATTTACATGATAATCTAACTAGTTTGTTTTACAAACTACAAGTCTCATGTTTTACCTATATACCATCATGAAAATAATGGCTACTGGTTCTCATAATAAACAAAATTAAATAAAAATAAAGGCAATAATATATGGATCTCTTTCCTACTCTCATGCCTGCCCACTCAAAGTATTTATTTAAAATGAGAACCATGAAAAGTGGCTAAAAAGCTAAGAGACAAACTGAACTATTAAAAAAGTTGCATAGTCAATATTGCACAAAAAGTTGAATAAAAAAAGAAAGAAAAATACTTAGCTATGGCTCATCAATTAAGAAATAGAGAATGCAAATATAATAATAAGTGATGTATTTTAGATACTGGCGCTATATGGTGTGGTTGGTGAGTTTTAGCAATTTACAAGAGTTGGTAGGCATATCAAATTTTGGGGTAGTTGGTTCCTACCCTTAACAACATTGAAATAATTAACTATTTCCGCTCTCTTCTAAAATAGTAGTTCCGCGTTTAATTTCACACAGATTAGAAAATAAATAATTTATATAATTAAATTATTAATTTAATTGTTATTTTCCAATTATACCTTTATTAATGATGTTTATAAAAATCAATATTGGAATTAGTATATTTGTTATTATGAATGATAAGATTTTACATTATAATCATCAATTTTCAATTTACAATGTAAAAAATTAGTATTTCAAAAATATTAATTAAGGGTATGAGTGAAAATGAAAAATTAATGATATTTTAAATATAGTAACTGAACTATCTTTGTGGGACTGACCAAAATGGAAAATGAAATACTGAACTATTTTTGTGGGACTGACCAAAATGGAATACTGAACTATCTTTATGGAACGAAGAGAGTATTTTATTAGAACAATTAGTTAATCTTTTTCTTCTCTCACCCTAGAATTCTAAGGCTTCAGATCTGGTGTATCATAAGGGATTTGTCTTTTCTATTGATTCCTACGGATGGATCAAAAACAATTTTGAATGAGGCGTCTTTTTTTTTTTTTTTTTCCAGTTATTTACTTCAATTCTTGTGGTGAGTTTTATAAATTCACCCAATTTAGCCTTTTATTTACTCATTCATATACAATCCACGACTACAATAGAACCTCTACAAATTAATAGGTTTGGGACAGTAAATTAATTTGGTGAGAATATTAAATAATTGGTGTACTAATTTAACACATTATTCGTAAGTTGGGATTGACAAAAATTATTATATATACGAGGTTATTATTTAATTGAGTGATAAATTATTTAGATAATTACTATACATTAATACATGATACTAAACCCCAGGTTTCAAAGTTTGTTAAAAATATTCAATAGCCGAAAAATTATTTGAATAAATCATAGAAGCGAACGAGTCCAAATATGTACTCAATTTCATATCATTAGGAAATCCAGTGACGTACATGCTATATTACTTTTTTAAGGTTGTCAATCGTGAAGTGGACATCGATGAACTTCAGAATTTTTGTGAAGACGATTATTTTTTTTGCAATATTCGTACCAGTTCAAAACTCGCATGTGTCAATGTTAATGTCGAAAACCCAGATGCTGTCTTCTCAATATTGTGCAATTTTTATTTGTCAGAAGATAAACTTAAGAACATGGCATGTTTTTTTGAAGTTTCTAACCAAGAATTGATTAATTTAGTTATATATGTATTACATGCAAAACAATCTCTGTTAATATTAAAATTACAAAAATTACTCATTCAATTGTTAGTTAACACGACTCGTTATAGCATGCATCTGGGTGTATCTTGCAAGTTGCACCCAATAATTTAATTTAACGTCATTTATAACTGACATATATTATCATATATAACTAAGTACATATCATCATATATAACTAATACATATCATCACAGATAATTGAAATTTTAAGTTTAAAATTTAAGATCCTAAAATGAAAAAAATAAATCATAAAAATGAAAAATTAAACGATAAAATAAAAAATTAAATCCCAAAAATTCAACTCTAAATCCTAAATTTCTATCATATATCATCACATATAACTGACACATATAATCACATATAACTAACACATATCATCAAATATAACAAGTAGAATGATAGATTTTTCTCGGGACCCTAAAATGGAAAATTAATTACAAAATGAAAAATTAAACATTAGAATGGAAAATTAAATTCTAAAAATGAAAAACTAAGCCCTAAAATGAAAAGTAAACTCTAAACTCTAAATTTTTGCCATATATCATCACGTATAACTACCATATTCATCACATATAACTATCATATATTATCACATATAACTGAATGATAACAAAGTTTTACAGTTGCATGTAATAAATTACCGGTTAAGACGATACAATTTGCCGATGTTAAATACTGCAAGTTGTCCAACATTATTCCATATATAATCCATAATCAATATGAATAAAATAGACAAAACATTATAACAAGAAATTGAACCTACTAATTCTAGTCGATTGAAAAATGGATGGAAGCGATTTTCTTAATTATTAACTTGAGGTTGGTATAAATTTAATTCAATCCATCAATCTAGAAGTAAAATCTAAGTCATATTCATACTCAAGTGTACAAACTCTCCCATATGACGGGCCCCTCCTAAATTTGGGGTGAGAATTTTTATTTGAGAAAATGATGGCGTCGATGTATGCGAGCCTGTCTACTTACCACAATGGGCAAAACAGTATTTCTATTACTACGAAACAAAAAAGGAAGTGATAGGTGTAGAATAGAACCCAGAGGGCATGTGAGTATGTGATGGTGGGCCAAATTAAACTGTCCACGAATATGAAATGGTTATTACTATCTCTCAAATTATTTCACTTTCTACAATTATCATACAAATTAATTAAACCAAAATTGTTATAGTTCTGTGTTCAAAATAGAATTATTGTCACAATTCGCGCATGATTCACAATTATTGAGCACAAAATCACAAAATATTTAAACACAACGAAAATCGCACATGATTCATATATCAATTTATCGGGTCGGAAAGATTTTTTCGCCCCCTTTTTCGGCTCCAAACCTAGAAAGTCTTTTGTCTACATCAAAATAATTAGCCGTTGTAGATATTTTGTAGTGTACGTTGTCTACATGTGCTGATGTGCATCAATCCTCCCAACTAATTTCTTTCACCAATGCTACTCAAGTCCAAAGTCCAATTGCAATAATAAAATAATTACAAATAGTGTGTGGTGTGATGGGGCACCAAAAATTATCAAGGGGCACTCCCGAACTGATTGATCTGAACCCTCTGAGTTGATAGAAACTATGTAATAGTAATATTATTGTAACATACAACTAATAATTAATAACCTAATTTATTGCTTAAACGTAATACTGGATTTGGATTCGAATGTCGAATACTCGTTTGTTCGAATACTTAAAAATTAAATACTAAACCAACTTCTTTCAAGTAAATAATTGAATACTACTAAATAAAATATTATAATACGATATCATTTACTTTTCAGACACGATTTAACATTTACAATAAACGATTTTGAATTGTATAACAAATAAGAATTTTTACTATTCACAGAATTTTGAATACCCAAAAAGTCAGGGTCGTTAGTATTCAAGATTCTAAAGAATGAATCCTAGTCTAAGTATATAGATATATCACAATTAAATAACTAATTAGTTAATATAAATGAACATATAAATAAATAAATAAATAAATAAATAAATATATATATATATATATATATATATATATATATATATATATATATATATATATATATATATATATATATATATATATATATATATTTATCAAAAATTTTATTTTAAATATCATCAAGAATTCCTATTCAAGATTAGAGAACGATGGCTGGGTGAATGGATAATCGAAACACGAAACAGGTGAATTGGTTTCGATGCTATCTTTGTCAAGTTAGCAATCTTGTTTGCAATTAACCTTTGTTTCGTTGTCTGTTCGACCTTGAACATTTCATAAAACCCTAGGTAACACTGATTTTTTTTTTCTCCATTCCATATTTTTTTCCTCATCTTTTTACGAAACAATTGTTGGTAATTTTCGTGGGCAAATTTCTTGAATTCCACTTCCGAGGTTTTCTTGTTGCGAAGGTTTGATAATTTCACGTTTGATCGAGTTTAAGAATTTATAAAGCGAATTTGTATTTTATTTTCTGGTCACGTTTAAAGACCTTTAAACAATCAACAAAAAATAACTGTAAATAACGTACTTGTTCCAAATTATTTACTAGGAACCGAGTGTTATTTATTGTGTACATGCATTTATGAATTTCACATCAATTCGTTTCAAAACTCACAAAAAAAAAAAAATCAAAATTTCATTCAAATCCTGCGTTCAAATTAAAATATATTTCAAGGTCGAATTGCCAACGAAAGTAAGGCATACCAAGCATGGATTGCTGATTTGCCAAAGGCTTTGCATGGAAACCAATACCTTAATTATTATGCAGTCTCCGATCGACACCTGTCCATTTTGATCAGCTTAATCCTATGGAAATTACGAACATGAAACAATATTTTATTTTTTCGAACAAAGTTATCTAATTATCTCAAAATGAGTACTAATTTGCAGGAAAGTCTTCTTGATTGAAGACTTGAAAGAATAGATCAGAAATGGCCTCAGAGGTAATTTCATACGATGTTGTTTTCAATTCAATGAATTCATTTGATGATAGGCATTTATATATAGATATTTTATTTACATTTTTCCCAAAGTACGTAGCCAAGCACATTTGATTTTAAAAAACCAATTAGAAACTAATTCAACATTACAAGTACTAAATATTCTCTTGCTTACATTTTTTGTTGGCTTGTGATCAATCATATTTTATTTTTCAACTAGTTTTAAAAAAGGTGGACAAATATATATATATATAGCCACAATTGTAAAATTTGAATCCAAGTTTTAAAATCTTGACAACTCAATCTTATCTTATCTTATCTTGTAGCGTGATAAGGAAGATAGAATCGTTATTGTTCAATCACAAAAACATTATGTACACCCACTCTATAGTGTAGTATACGTATATGCTCCATGAATTATAATATGGTGATGCACAATTTGTCCTCGCATGTATTGGAAGATAAAATAATAGCTACCTAGACCTTAAGAAATTATTAGTGATGGGAGTAGAAAAATTCAATAGTAAGTTAGTAATTGAAATCCAATTTAATGAAGTGGTACCAAATCCCGAATTTAACAAATTCATGGTATGCATTAATTCCTAAGGTCAGACAACATTAATTGTTTGTACTATGAGTATGCCTTTTCGAGTGAGTGATTTAATTGGATTCGTGATATGACAAGAGTTGATGTTGTCAGATAATATTTAATTAGATACTTGATGATCCCTTTGATCACCCTAGCTCAGAGCATCTTCGATGTATACCATGAATTGGGATTATGTGATAAATAAATAGATGGTTATGAATTAAATAGACGGTACAATTCAAGAGTAACTTTCCAATGGGACTTTTTATAATTTTATTAATTCTAATTACATGGCATTTATCTTATTTAGATGAAATAATAATATAATCAATCTACTCATAAATAGAATTACAAATATGAAGGCACGGTTAAAATCTTGGAGAAAAAAAAAAGGAATTGCTGAGTCATACTGTCTCACAGAGCACACCCTACATCTTCTATTTTTTTTCATACTTCACATAGTGCATTGGAGAAGTATTTTTACTAGACATTGTCTATTTGCTGATGTGTCATATTTTTTTTCTCAATTCATAGTATGCATTGGAGATGCTCTCATAGTGACTACAAGTATGTCATTCAAAAATTGTTTGAGTGAGAAGAATTCATAATTATGGGACGCTTTTTCAGATTTTTTTTTTAAGAGGACTCAAAATTGCATAGGCCAAAAGTTATGAAACCAATATTGCAAATTTTCCATAAAAGAAAAAGAAAATTAAGAAGTTTACTTCCTAATTATTATTATATATCCCATTCTTCCGCTCCGCCGTACCTATTAAAAAAAAAAAAACACGAAGTTGCACTTAAATATTCTCTTCTAATTTCCTATTTTTGTTTTTCTATTTCCTTTTTTTCTGCAACCATATCCGGCCCACCGCCACCCTAATTGACAAAGAAAAGATGCATGATGCTCATGTCAATTGTGGGTGGTCGTACGTGGATTGTTGGATGAATCAGGTTTTCAAGGTGGAGGAGATTAGGGAGATGGCGATGGAGCTGGAGATGAAGGCGGGTTGAAAAGTTAAGTTGCAAAAGGAAAAGGAAAAGAAAAAGAAAAGATAAATAATGAGGACAAAATAAGTAGTTTAATAATTTTTTATTAATTTTTATTTTAAATTACATGATAAATAATAAGTTTTTACATCAAAATAGCACGAAATGAGCAATTTTAGACCTTTTCTGATAATTTGACTAATTTAAAGTAAGTATTTTAATACCATACAATATCATTGTCCTTTTCCAAAAACGTATAATATTATAAACTAAGAATGCACTTTCCAACTATTCTACCACAAGGGGTGAAAAAGTAGTTCAAAATCTAAGTTCAAATTACTTGCAACACAAAATCATTTGGAAGTCGATGATATGATTACTATAAAATTAAAACTGTAAACTTTAAATTCATCCTGTAATTTTTTTTCCCGAGTATTCGCACCATTATTATATATGTTTGCCTTGTAATTTTTTCCATGCATATATTAGCTTTGGAGAAAATCTCACTTTTGGTAATTAAATTATGGATTTTTTTAATTTCAGTACTCCAAGTATGCAAAGTATCAAGATTAGTACTCCAAATTTAATTTTAACCTCATTTTTCATATTTGGGGTTAACTTTTCCGTTAAAATTAACAGTAACATCAAATTTGGAGGGAATTTTAAAAATTTATAATTTAAAAAAAATATAAAGATTTTGAAAATTCATATATATATAATTTTGTAATTTTGTATTTAATAAAAAATAAAATTATTAATATAATTCAAAAAAATAATTGAAAAAATAATCTAAGAATTAAACAAAAAAGGAATGAAATGTAAATAAAAAACAAAATACATATAAATTTGTGATCACGAAATAAAATAAAATAATTAATCAATTTCAAAAAATAAAAATTAAAAACTCGAAAAATATTAGAAAAAATATAATCAAAAACATAATTAGTTTAATTTATATTTTGTAATTTCACAAATAAAGTGCAATAATTAATTAAATTTTAAAAAGATTTATTTAGTAATACAAAATAAATTTTATTCTTTTAATGAAATTATTTCGAAAAGGTTATTAATTAACATTTTGATATGTCACAAATTCCATTTTCTTCCTTTCCTGCTTCATTTTCGCGTAGTAAAGTTGGATGGTTGAGGCCAAGTAATAAAAATTATTATTTTATTTTACTTTTTGTGTATTTAATAAAAAAGTAATAAATAAAATAATGTGAACATTAAAAATAAATAAAAATCTTACAAATAACTAATAATTAAAACATTGTATGAAATATTTATTAAAATATTGAATTTATTGATATTTATAAATATATATATTCTTAAATTTAAGTAATTATACAAACTATAAATTAAACAAATTAGGTTTTTGATTATATTTCTTCTATTTTTCCAAGTTTTTAATTTTTATCTTTTGTATTTAATTAATTATTTTATTTTATTTTTTGAATTACAAATTTATGTATTTCTATTATTTACATTTTTTTCGAATTTTTAAATAATTTTTTCGATTTTTTATTATTCTTTTCAATTAAATTAATTATTGTATTTTATTTTATTAAATGAAAAATTATAAATTTCTAATTTTTTATTTATATATCTTTTTCATTTTTTTAATTTTCAAATATTTGTTTGAAGTAAATTAATTATTTCTCTCTAAATTTGATGTTACCACTAACTTTAACGATAAGTTAATTTTAGGTATGAAAAATGAAATCAAAAAATAAACTTAACTTTAATGATAAGTTAATTTTGGGTATAAAAAATGAAATTAAAATTAATTTTAAAATACTAATTTTAATATTTTACAAACTTGAGTATTGAAACCGAAATTTCAATCTTTAAGGTAACAAAAGTGAGATTCACCTTTTAGCTTTTAGTTCAAACCCAAAATTAAAAAATTAATTTTAATTAGTCCTAAAATCTAGGAAATGGTTGGTGAGCTGCAAAAGAATAATCTCATCCGTTAGTCAAACCTTGTCCCACGTGTAAGATGAATGATAAGTGTACAACACACAGATAGTTTCACACGAGCCAAAAAAAATTACAGAGAAAAAATTTACATGATTCAGCCATTTGATACATATCATCTCTATTTAATTCTCATACAGTCCATATTATTCTCTTATCTTGATTAGTTGCTTATCTTCATATGCCTCGTAACAGTCGGTATACTCAAAAGTCAAAGTTAATTTCATTCATATTTTATATATATATATATATATATATACACACTGATGCTAACTAGCTAGTTCATGGAGATAAGGTTATTCTTGATCGATCAAATTGAAGAGATATGATGAGTTGATCGATCGATGGTGAGTGGTTTCGATGCTGTGCTTGTCAAGTGATCAGTCTTGGCTGCAGTTATATATCCTTTGCTTCATTGTCCGTTCGACCTTGAAACGATTGATTATCTATCAGAAAACCCTAGGTAATTTACTTGTTCTTTTTTTTTTTTTTAAATAAAAAATCAACCTTCGTTTTGACCTTGACCGTGTGATTAGAAAACCCTAAATATTTGTTACATCCCGTTTTGATCTTTGATTTGCTTTTTTTGTCTTATATTTTAGAGTTTTTTTTTTCATATAGATATTACATGCTTCACAGCAAGAGTGAATTGCTGGGTTTTTTTTTATTAAATAACAGTTTTTTTCTTCTAAAAATAAAAAATAAAAACTCAAATACCCTTTACAAAAATCTGATCTTTTACCTTTTCTTTTTTTCTTGGTTTAGAGGCAGCCTCGCGCGCGCGTACACACACATATATATGTAATGACCACTTCAATTGTGATAAGAAGAGTAGATAGTGAAATCAAGAAATTACGTACTATATATAGACTATTTCTAAAGTAGTGTATTCATCTTCTGTTTTAACGGTATCTATCTATTTATCAATCATGATAATCTATCTACTTTTCAATCCGTGCGCGTTTTAATTTCATGATGTTTTTATAAAAACTAATTGACAGGCGTATAAGAAAACAAGAAAATATGCACTTGTTCTTGATGATCAAATTACCAAAAAAAGAAAAAAAAAGTGATTTTCAAATTCAAAAAAAAAAAAAAAAACACTCATTTTAGAGTTTGCAAACACTCCCTCCATATATAGGGATAAGTAGTAAAATATTTAAAGTAGTTATAAAAATTTTCAAGGTCGAATGGATAATGAAACTAAGTTATAATTAGCGAGGACTGATGGTTTGCCAAGGATGAGCCATGGGGATCAAAATGCCTATTTAATCTGCATCTGGAATTACAAGAGATTGTGCGCTTCGTGGGGGTTCGATTTTTTTTTTTGGCTGTATATGTATGTTGATTTTCCAGCCTGATGTACACGTACAACAATATACGTGGGAATATATTGAAACTGAAAGCCATGACATATATATGTATGACTAAATGTAAATGTGAGTACTTCAACATCAATCTTAAAAAACAGAATCACCCCATTACACAAAAATAAAGATTGTCTTATACTCCAGTTACATAAAACAGTCAATTCACATAGGCTCTTTCCCTTTCCAATCTTGATCACCAGGGTGCTTTGTCTTAGGGTTTAGAGTGGGCAATCAAGCTGGAAATAGAACTATACTTCTGTCCACTTTCACTGAATATCTGTTCCAGCAAGGTGTCCCTTTTTGTAATGCAACTCTCCTGGCTAGGTATGAATTGGCCAACAACAGGAGGTTCAATAATTTTGACACCACCAGTATTCTTGCCTTGTAACAACTGCTGGTGCATAGTTGGGCCCTTGATGCCTTGTAGCAACTGAAATAAAAAATAAAGTATCAGATTTTGAAAATATAAAAAAAAATGAAATTAGGGTTTGACTACTTTATTTTGAAAATTAAAGCATTAGGATAAATTAAAGTATTAAATTTTGAAAATATAAAAATAAAATAAAATTAGGGTTTGACTACTTCAAGTGTATTAAAAACAGAAAATTTAGGGCAGTTTTCATCACCAGAA
>BMAC01000226.1:1405113-1416677 GCA_014905375.1 Phtheirospermum japonicum | reverse complement strand
CGCGGGAGCGTGCGAGTGCTGCCGGGAGATGCCGGGCGCGTGCGTGTGCGTGTGCTGCCGGGCGTGTGCGGGCGCGAGCGGGCGCGAGTTTTGGCGAGCTTCGGCGAGCCACGACCACCATTCCAGAATGTTTGGGCATTTTTGAGCCTCTTTTGGCTTGAATTTGGCTTATCCTTAATGCCTTGGACTATAAAATAGGGATTTTAAATATAAAAATCCAAGATTTCACCAAACCTCCAAGGTAATTGAACCCATTCAACCCAATTAAATATAAAATTAACAAGAACACAAAAAACAAGAAAACAAGAAAAACGACCTAAAAACCTAACGAAAAACGACTCAAAACTACTAAAATCAATATAAAAATCTATCTAAAAACACGAAGAAAAACACAACAATTACAAGCAAAACAACTACCCCACACTTATCGGTTTGTTCGTCCTCGAACAACGAAAAGAATCGAGAGTGCACACGCAATGAACATTGTGTAAAATGAGAAACCTTTGTACTTATCCTTATCAATACGATGATAATATCAACATAAACTTGCTATCGTCAAGCATTGCTCGTATTACTCTCTCTCAAATGCCAAGCCAAAATCGATGACTTCCTCTCCAAGGGATTTTCGAGGGTGTTCGCTCAATTCGCTCAAGTGTATATAGGACGTGTTTACGCTCAAGTCGGTCAATACATGCACCTTGTCAAGATTTCACAAATTGGATGCTCAAAATTTCTCATAGTACATGATCAAACAAGAATCGATAGAGGTCCTTTATTTTTTGGGTTGTAATGTTGGCTCTTTGGTAAGGTATGTAGTTTTTGGATATAGTGGCTAACACACGATCAAACGCGATCAATAAACACACAAAATCCTTAATTTATAAAACCCGAAGCTTATGGTCGCTTCACCCTTCCCAATTTACCAAACTTTTTTGGCACATTTTGGCTCGATATGGCTCGACCATGGCTCGATGTGGCTCGGCCATGGCCGAGCCTGGGCGCTGCTGGGCGCAGGTTGGCGCTGGCAGGCGACGATGGGCGAGTGCTGGCGAGCGCTGGCGAGAGGTTGCGCGCAGGCGCGCGAGACGTGGGCGAGAGGCCGCGCACAGGCGCGCGCGGGAGCGTGCGAGTGCTGCCGGGAGATGCCGGGCGCGTGCGTGTGCGTGTGCTGCCGGGCGTGTGCGGGCGCGAGCGGGCGCGAGTTTTGGCGAGCTTCGGCGAGCCACGACCACCATTCCAGAATGTTTGGGCATTTTTGAGCCTCTTTTGGCTTGGAGTTTGGCTTGCCTTGGGCTAGTACTTTTAGCCTTCAATGCTTTTACCTATAAAAATAGGAGTTTTAAATATAAAAATCCAAGATTGCACCAAACCTTCCAATTAATTGAAGCCCATTTAACCCAATTAAATATAAAATTAACAAGAAACACAAAAAAAAGAAAAAAGAAAAAACAACCTAAAAGCCTAACGAAAAACGACTCAAAACTACTAAAATCAATATAAAGATCTATCAAAAAATACAAAGAAAAATACAACAATTACATGCAAAACAACCGTCTCGCCAAGGCAATACATGCGAGAGTTTATATATCTTTATTATATATTAGATATGTAAATTAAGTTATAAATTATATTTATAAATATAGATTATATTTATGAATAATGATATTACAATTATATAATATTATTATCTATAAGTGTGTGTATATATATATATATATATATCATAAATATAATTATTTATAAATAGTTGTAAATATATATTATTTATAAATACATATTGATATTAATTATAAATATATATTATATATAAATAATTATATAATATATAATATTATATAAATATATAATAAACATATTATATTTATAAATGTAAATTATGATTAAGTATATTTATAATAATTAAATAATAATGTTGAAAGTTATGTTATATATATAAAGTTAAAATAATAATATATTTAAATAATAATAAATAAACCATTATAATAAAATTATATTAATTAGTATTTTTATTTATATATTATATTCATGAATAATGATATTATAAATATATAATATTATTATATACAAGTAGAAAGAATTACAAAATTCTATAAATTTAATTAAATATATTTATTATAAATTATATTTTCTTATATCCATTTAAATAATTATATATATATATATAGTATATATATATATATATATATATATATATATATATATATATATATATATATATATATTTATAAATGATTGAATATAATTATATATTATTAAGAAAAAGTTATATTATGAAAAATATTTATTATCAATATATATTACTATTTATTTAAATTTATTATATATCTCTATAAATAATTTTATATATCACCCCTATATATTAATGCAGAATCCTCCTAACCTATGTGTCTATTTCGTATGCTTCATTTGATAAATAAAAAATTCTGGTGCTTCGTTCGCTTATATGTCATCCGAGCCTAATATTTATAATTTAATAATTTTCTTTTTATTGTATATTTCCTAATTTAATTATTTTATTATATATTTCCTTATTCAATACTTTTCTTTGATTCTCCTAATATAAAAATATAAATAATTCATATATAATTAGTAGATAAGATCTAAATTAGTTATTTTAATTAAAAAATTACACACGAAATAGTTCTAATTAAAAAAAATTATTATGAAAATAATTAAATAAATTTTATTGATAATAGAATTTAAAATAATTTTATTTTTGGAGTTTCAAATATTCTATATAGGTAAAATATGAGTTATTTATAATAATCTAAGTGTGTAACTAAATATTACTAATGTATTCAATCTAAACATAAAAATATTAAATTATATACTAGTATTTAATAAACATTTATTAGACATCAGTACAATGTGAAACGGGTTGAGAGTATGACATCTTTTGAATATCTCAAAGTATGTAACTAATAATTATTAACGAATATATTGTAAATATTAATATATAAAATAAATTAATAATAATAATTAATAAAATAAATATTAGACACGGGTTTATAATGTGATGTCTTTTGAATTTTTGTAAGTATGTAACTAAAATTATTAATGAATTCAATTTAAACATCAAATACAAAATTATTTGATATTTATAATAATTAATAAATAGATTAGATATGTAAAAGGCACGGGTTGAGAATATATTATTTTCATTTTTTATATTAGATTTAAAATTCAGTAATTATCACAAATATTTTTTTATATTTATCTTTTGATAATTCTCGTGTAATGCATGTGTGTTAAGCAAGTATATATTAATGAAAAATCCTTCCAATTTATGTGGCTGATTCGTATGCTTCGCTTGGATAATAAAAAAATTTTGGTGCTTCGGTTGCATATGTGTCAACCGAACCTAATAATATTTTTCTTTTATTGTATCTTACCTAATTTAATATTTTTTTATTATATTTAGCCTAACTTAATAGTTTTTTTTTATTATATTTTGTCTAATTCAATAATTTTCTTTTATACTCCTAATATAAAAATATAAACAAGTCATATATAATTAGTAAAAAAAAATCTAAATGAATTATTTTAATTAAAAGATAAATTTCATATGAAATCATCTTAATTACAAAAAAAAAACTATTTCTGGAAATAATTAAATAAATTTTATTTATAATAAAAGTTGAAATAATTTATTTTTGAAGTTTTAAATATTCTGTATAGGTAAATTATGATATATTTTCAATAATTAGAGTATGTAACTAAATATTAGTAATGAATCAATCTAAATATAAAGAAATAAAAGTATATGATAATAATTAATTAATATATATTAGACAATGGCACAATGCAAGAAGGCGAGTATGACATCTTTTACTTTTGATTATTAATGAATTTAATCTAAATATTAAAATATAATATTAATTAATAATTATAATAATTAATAAATTGAATAAGGCACGGGTTGAGAACACATCCTATCAATTTTTTATTTTAAATTTAAGACTTTGTAATTTTCACAAATATTTTTTATATTTAATTTTTTATTAATCCCGTGTAATACACGGATGTTAAACTAGTATTTGTGTGTGTGTGTATATATATATATATATGTGTGTGTGTGTGTGTGTGTGTGTGTGTGTGTTATTTATTTATTAATGATTAATATAACTATATATTGCTGAATGGTATTAGGCCGTCAGTATTATTATTATTGTTTTTTAAATATTATTGACGGGTATAGGCCGTCAGCAATTTGTTAACGGCCAATATCCCTCAGCAAACCCGTCAGCGTAAAAAAATCGTCAGCATGTTCCATCAGCAAAGGTAATCTGTCAGCATATGATGACGGATTTCTGCCCATCAACATTTGCTAGTTTTTTTTATAATGATACAATATAATTTAAGTTTCACAGTGGAGATTGACTATCATAGAACATCATCAACCACATATAGTATAGTTTTGTGAGATTAAGGAGGTTGAAAAGGAATTTGTAGAAGAGACAACACGATGTAGTATGATTGAAAGATCCATACACTTCAAGGGTTTAAATTTTCATTTATCTTTTTATTATGCAAACTAAGTGTTTGATGAAACGCTTGATTGAGTTCACAAACATGTTTAGTTAATTTTCCTCATTCGAGGGTTTGGATGAATATTGATTGAATAATATTTTGACACTTCTTTCGACTTAACTATGATCCTTTGATATTTTCGTGTTTTAATTTCTTGATCATGAGTGAAAAATCACTACAAAAAAATCCGAGAATACCGACGACCATCTCCGTCGGTAACGGAAATGGTCCGTTGGTAAAATCCTCGTCGGTAAAAAATTATCAACGAATATTTGTTTTTGTCGGTAAAATACTGACGGACACCAATTTCGTTGGTATTACTGACGGATATTACTAAATTAAAAAAAAAATACGCACGGACTTAAATTAAAAAAAATTATATGTATAGGGTGTGCCAGCCCACCCCCAGGCTAAGGCTGTCGCCAAGCCCAACACCCATATATCACAAATAAATCATCATATATGTCATTAGGGGGATTCGAACACACAACCTCTCGTGCTCCAAGCTACCCATGACCGGTTAGGCTAACTCGATTTCTCGTAAATATTTGACATTATAATATATATACATACTTATAATTATATATTAATTAACATAATCACAATATGTCTACACATATAATATATTTATAAATAATAATTATATATATATATATATATATATATATATATATTATAATTGTATATAAATAAATATTATATATTACATTATATTTAAATTATAAATATATATAAATATATTATATACATATGTGTTATATATATATTTCTAATTATAATATATATATATATAGTATATATTTATATATAAATATATTTATATATTAAGTATATATTATAATATATGAATATATTTATATATTAAATATACATATATATAAATATATATATATATATATATATATATATATATATTTAATATATAAATATATTTATATATTACATATATTATATATTATATATATATATATTTCTAATATAATTATATATATGTATATGTATATTAAATAATATTTAATATTTAATAATATATAGATTACTAAGTAATAATATATATTACTAAAAAGTCATAAATAATAAATAAAATAAATACAAATTAAAAAATTTAATTTACAGACGGAGTAATTTCCATCGGTAATTAAAAAAAAATAAAAGTGGGGTTACCGACGGAATTGTTCGTTGGTAATAAATAAATATTAAAAAAACTATAAAAAACAATTAAATTAAATAAATATTAAAAAAATTTAACGACGACCATTTCCGTCAGTAAATAAATTTTTTTTTAAAAAAATAAAGAATTACCGACGGAAAAATCCACCGACGGGCTACGCCCGTCGGTAATTTTGGCCGTCCGGAAAGCCGTCGGTAATGTCGGACTTTTACCAATGGATTGTAGTCCTTCGGTAAATTTCGTCGGCATTTTTGTATTCTTTTGTAGTGAACAATTGCTTGTATTTATAGTGTTTCGACTTATTGACAACCTTTCAAAACTACTAGTTTGATAAATCATAATTTGAGAGATGAGATTTATTAATAGGCTTTCAAATATGAAACACTTTAATCAAAAAGATTGAGAGGTTTGAGGTTAATAGTGAAGTCATACAGACCTTTAAATAAATCTCTAAAGTCATACAAATCTTATAAACCTTTTGGAGTTCTAAGTATGATTTCTAACAAACACGTTGTTTCATAGTTTGAGTCTATAGCTTAATCATTTATAGAGAACTAGTGTGAAACCCGCAATTTTCGCGGGCCAAAAAAATCATTGCTAAAAAAATAATAAAATTTATCCATCTATAATTAATAGAGTAAGCAAGTGAAATATTCATACGAAAAATAAGATATATTTCTCATTTTAAATTATGAAAGACTTCCTTATAAATTACATTACATGTCTTATTAACAATGATGACATCTTCATTGCAGCAAAGAATCTTCAACCCTTTACGATTCTTAACTCGAGAAATTGCAACATAAAGCTGACCATGGCTAAAAACTGGTCGTGGCAAATATAACCCAACACTTGAGAGAGTTTGACCCCAACTCTTGTTTATAGTCATTGCGAAATAAACAATGAGTGGAAATTGTCTTCTCTGAAATTTGAAGGGCACCCTACTATCTGAGGGACTTAATGCCATTCGTGGAATATAGGCCTTGGTGCCAACATTGTTGCCTGATAGAATCCTTGCTTCAATAATGCAGTTTCCAAGTTGTGTAACAACCAACCTCGTACCATTGTATAAACCTGAAGCTCGGTCCATGTTTCGAATCAACATAACCGGGACACCAGTTTTCAACTTTAAAATATGATTAGGTATCCCTGCGCACTTTATTGAATTAAGAATGTCGGTTTAGTACACTTGATGTTGAGCCTCTCGGTTGACATACGTTTTTCAAATCGTATCAGAACTAAGATATTCTCTTTCATCACCTGGAAGTATCGACATCACATAATCATTAGCTGTTTCAACAATGCTATTAGTGGGTGCAAGAATAGTTCTTTCCTCAAAAATGAGTTACTGTCAAAGTTCTCTAAAATAGATGGATAAGTGCTCTCCATAATAGCAGCAATGTGATCACTTGTAGTTCGTAAAAGTATATCATCTGGTATATAAATCAAAGTTTCACCATCCACCTCAATACCAATATCACCATCACTAATTTTCAGTATCCACTCTGAGAATTCTTTGATGTCTTGTGCATCAGAAGTGGTCAATGCTTATCAAACAGTTAACCTCATATTCTTCGTCAATCGCAAAATTTCATAATGTTCCCATAATCAAGATGAGCATATACTTGCATAAACAATATCTTCTCGATTGTCCTTCGGCACAACTGGAAGAATTTGTCTGAAGTCTCCACCAAGAACTACAACCTTACCTCCAAATGGTAGGTTATTTCTTTCTTCTGGTGCAATAAAGCTTTTAAACAAAATCTAGTCATTATTGGTGCCTCATCCCAAATGATTAATTTTGCCTGATCCATAAGAGCAGCTAATTAAGTCCCAGGTGTAATTGAACACATTTAATCTTCCGTTATAGTCAGAAGTATACCAAACCTTGAATGTGCAGTTTTGCCGTGTTTCACCCAGAAAAATAACCAGACCCAAATCAAATATCCCCCCTTGTAGAATACTCCGATCTCCCTGAAAATAAGCTTGACCTGCACCCACAAACACGTTAGAAAGGACCACAGGAGGATTTCCGGTGGAAACCTCTCTGATGCTTAAGTCAGTTAAGCGTATTGCGTACTTCAGCGAGCAATGAAGAGAATGCACAAGAATATCATACCTCTCTCAGCCTTGGGGCTGAGCTATTTATAGTTTTCCCTGGTGGGGACCTCTTCCGGGATCCTGGAAATAGAATCCGCGAATCTCGGGCCGTTATGCAAATAATCACGACAAGTGGTCCCACCTGTTCCCTTCTAGGAGGCCAGATTGCCTGGTCTCCCATAAGCTTGTCCTCCTATAATCATTTCTCAGAGGACTCGTATCAGATCAGAATGTTTTTCCTGACTCTAGACCTCTTGACCTAAATCTCATCCAAGAATTTTAGGTCAGATCAGGATTATCCTGAGTTAGGGTAATTGATTAACACAAATTTGTCTTGATTTTAGTTAGTATTTTAGTTCGTTTTTATTATTGTTTTCGGTGAAAGTTGGATAGATTAAGCATATTTTTGTATTTTCTTATCTCCAACTTGTTTTATCGTATTTTAATTATAAGTAATTAATATTATGTTTATTTTAGGTATTTTGAAATGTTTTGGCCTGAAGATAGTCGAGGATGGGCAAACGAGTAGAGTTTCAGCGAAAATGGGCCGCGATTTGAAGAATGTGAAGCTGCCGACTTTCTATAACAGTTTTCCATCTGGAACCGTTATAGTATCCCTGGCCGACCAGCCCTGCCGAGTCCTGCCAAGCGTTGCACACACCTGCCGACCGTGCCTGCGTCGACCAGTTTACGTCGGTCGACGCGAGAACCGTTATAGTATCCTGATCGACGTCAATGCCCACGAACTCATTGTTGCGTCGATCCTAAATGCATCGGTCGATGCCCAGTCGACGCGACTGCCCAAAAAATGCATTTTTAAGGGTTTCTTACTGCCCAAGACTTCCTAAAACTATAAATACCCTATGTATTTCATCTTTTTACATACATTATCTTAATCCTAGGGTTTTTAAGGCCTCTTAGGGGCTGACAACCCCAACGAGTGCCATTTATTTTCTTAGTTACTCTTCAAATTTCTTAGTTTTAAATCTCTAGTTTTTAGAATAGTTAGATTAGATTTTAGATAATTTAGATTCAAGATTTCATCGTGGAACGCTGTAATTTTCTTCGTTTAATTAGTAAATACTTATCTCTTATGCTCTTTAATTTAGTTCACATGCTTTCAATTAGATTAATTAAATCTCTTAGAATAATTATTATTTTCATGACGAATTGTGATTATTATTGTGTTGGGATTGTGATGTTGAGATTGATGATTATTGGTAGCTATATCTAATGGGTCTAGAGCCAAGATTCATTGTAAACCATCAATTGGGTTTTCCCAAGAGGTCGTGGAGACAAATCAAAGCTCTAGAACCCTAGTTTTCTTAATTCATTTTATAAGACTTTTAATTAAGTTAAATGAATTCTAGATTTAATTGCTCTTAGATAATTTAATCTTTATTTTAGATAATTAATTCTTAGTTTAAATAATCTTAGACTTAATTAATTAGTTCATAGCTTAGATAATCTGGATTTAATTAGATTTAATTAATTTTAGTTCTTAAACTCTCAAACGAAATCCCCCTGTCCGTGTGTTTAGATTAGTTTTTATTTTCTTATTCGTGAAAACAAACACAAGAGGAACTTCCGAATCTAGCTTTCCTTTGAGATCGACACGAGTCAACTTACCCACCTACAAGTGATCCCGTACTCTTGCGGGCGAGCTTTTTAAAGTTGACAACTTTAAATAAAAGTAGGTGCAAAAAGTTTGAATCAAAATTTTGGCACCGTTGCCGGGGAAAACTAAAGGTTGTGATATTTGTGTTTTTTCGTCGTATTCTTATTTGTGTTCTTATTTCGTTTCGTTTATTGTTAGTATTTATTTGTGATTTTTCATTTATTTCGTTTTTATTATTTTCCACCGGTGCGTTTAATCTTGTGTGTTGAGTGTTTTGTTTGCAAGTCACGTCTACAACTAAAACCCAAGATTTATCAAACCGTTTTCCAAAAATATAAAAAAAAATTTAAAAAATCGAAAAATATTAATTTTTCTTTAAAAAATTAAAAAAAAAATGTATTATCCGTACGATGAACCACTGTTCGATTGGCGTCGTGAACTTCGACCGGCCATTCCATTGAGCGACGCAATGAAGAATTATTTTCCTGACAAATACGACCAATTGAATCTCCCGAATTTTTATGGACGTCCAAACGAAGATGCACTAAAATTCATTTAAAAGTTCGAGTTCATCACCGATAGTTCTCCGCTTCTCGGGATTACAAGAGATCAAGTGAAGATGCAACTCTTCACTTTTGCGCTGAAGGAAGAAGAAATGAAATGGTTTGAAAGGCTAGAGCCCGATTCTCTGCGAACATGGTATGAAGTAGGCGATAAATTCATGAGGATATTCTTCGTACCTAATGTAATATGTGATCGTAGTGGATGTCGAGGACATATGACGCATGAATGTTTGATAACATTTGATGATGAGCCAAAGGAGGAAGTTATCGCCGTCCGAGATTGTACGAGCCATGAAGAATATAAACCAGACGATCAGTTTGTGGCGGGGCAGCAAGATTAAGAAGCCAAAACCATTCACCATCAAGAAGAACTTGCGCTATCGACCATACAAGATAACTATTCTAGGTGTACTAAGACTATAGAGTCACTGTGTGGTCAAATCGAGGATTATTTAGTGAAAAGATCGAACGAGAAAGACGAACTTCCAAGTCAGCCCGAGATGCCGATTGTTGCGATTAAGCCCGTCTTAGAGGTTGAGAATACGAGCTCAAATGATCGTTTAAGAGGAGTTTGTGAGGAGAAAGATGCAATGATCGATCCTCTTATCGAGCCACCCATGATCGAGGATGAGAATGAGAATGAGATGGTGGTTGAGGTACTCGAGCAAAATTTCCCTCCCCTATGCCATTATATAGATTTTAGTATTTTTCAGGGTATTGAGAGAGATGCTAAAGATTTGAAGAAGTTCGGAGTGTACGAGGGATTTTCCGTTTGTTCGACGGATTTCCTAGTCTTTAAGAAGTTCGAAGATCACCCTATGCCGCACTTTACTGTTGATATGTTCATGGTGATAGATTATTCGCTTTTTAGACCCCCAATGCGAGTTAATATTTTTGTTCTACGAATTGCTTACCATACGCGCCTTGGAGGAATACATTGCCTATGCTTACTATTAGAGAATACTAAGGCGTGGCACAATCGTCACCTTTTCGACGTTAAACAAGCGCTTCTCAAGTATTGGTTTTCTTTTCTTTTTACCAGTTATTTTGTTTTTTGTTCGTTTGTTTTGTCTTTATAGGTTTTATTCAAGACATCTTCGTTCACGCGATTGGAGACAAAAGATGATTGCACAAGTGCTTTTTGGAGTAGCTCGACTATTTTCAGGGACATTTTCTAATTTCCTTTCTCCATTGATTTTATTTTTTTATACTCGTTTATGGCAATCAGGAGATTGCTGTGTATGGCTTGCATGTCGAAGTTAATTAAGTATGATTTGAAGTTCTTGTCTTTTGAGCGTGCATAAGTGCATAAATTTTTCAAAATTATTATTTATATATTGTAAAATGGTACTTGGACGCAATTGATTTCGCAAAACCTTAAAAGCAGCATCAATTTAAAACTTTTTCATGCAAAAAGCCTGTGAGTAGCTTGAGTGATTATCATCATTGCATGTACTTGAATAAGTTTCAGTTTTGATATCTCTTTGAAATCGCTGTGTGTAGTTGACTTTGAACATGACGTTAAGGCACAGAAAAAACCCTATTTCCGGCCATATCCATATATTTTAGCCACTATAAATTT
>BMAC01000226.1:1360909-1404837 GCA_014905375.1 Phtheirospermum japonicum | reverse complement strand
AGGGACAAAATTAAAAAAAAAAGAAGAAAAAAAAATGGTGAGTAGTTGGTGAGTCGCACGTATTTGTCACGATTTTTGTATATTTGACTAGTGTTTTAGTTAGATTTGTTGTTAATTTTGGGTATTGGACTGATTGAGCATATTTTCGTATTTATGTATCTCCAACTTATTTTACCAGATTTTATATTTATTTTAGGTATTTTGAAGTCTTTCGGTATTAAGGTGGACGAGTGTGCGCCCGCGAGTGGAGTTTCAAAGAAATTGGGCCCTGATTTTGTATATTACAGCTGACACTGGGTATGTCATCCACACTGGGTTACCCAGTGTCAAAAAACAGTGTTAGAAAATCTGGCAGAATGATCCATCCGATCGGACTAGGAGACCATCCGATCGGACAAAAGCGTTACAAACTCGGATTTTGTGGAGATTTTCAGTTACGGAAGGGCTATTTGATGGCTACAAAAGGCTAAGAACTCAGCCACATTCAGAGACAAGAAAATATCACTAGGAATCCATTCTGGAACCAATAATCCCTCGTCCGGTTCGTGACAAACCGGGTCAAGAAGACATTCTCGAACCTCTTGGGGATGACAACCGATGAGCGTTCTTGAATTGTTTTTCATTCTATTTTCCCTTTTTCCAATTAAAAACCTTAGTTTTTAGAGTTTAGATAGATGTTAGATTAGCTATTGATAACCGCTGGAGACGGAGGCTCGTGATAAGCTCACAGGATTCAGCGAGGTTCATTTCATTCCCGAAAGAGCTGGAGTTAGCAAGGATTTCTCGTAGTTATCGTGGATAGTATTTTCTCAGAATTTAGTAAACTCTAAACCTTGTTCTTGTTAATTAGTTTGGATTTCATGTTGGTAATTCTTGTTTAGATTATGATCTTGTGATATTATGTTTGGATAATTGTTCTTGGTTTCTTATGAACGGTTTCGTGAGGATTCGTTTAGCGTTAACTAGTTAATTTGCATTATCGTGATTTGGATATTGTGTTTGGATATTGTGTTTGGATATTGTGTTTATGATATTGAATTTGTCAATGGTTGCTAATTAGAATTTACGGGTCTAGTGCCCGGAATCGTTTAGAACCATCGGTTGGGATCGTCGAGCGTTTGATCTACTAGTTGGGATTGACAACCCTAACTCGTATACTAAGTGTTCGACGAAATGCTAATCGATCGTGGAGACGATTCTAAGGCCCTAGACCCCCATTTTATTAATCTTTTAAAAGTTGAATTACATTATTAAAGGTTTTATTAACTTTAGTTAAGTTCTTGCAAAGAGATTGATGCTCTCTTAACAAGATTGGTTTTCAATTGTTCGTAGTATTAATCATCTTTTAGATATTGAAATTCTCAAAACAAATACCCCTTTGTCCGCGTGTTTAGTATAGCATTTTTGTTATTTTCTCATTCGTAAAACAAACACAAAAACAATTTTCGATTAGTCTTCCTCGAGAGATCGACCCGAGTTAACGGGCCGCGATTTGAAGAATGTGAAGCTGGCGACTTTCTATAACGGTTTTCCATCTGGAACCATTATAGTATCCCTGGCCGACCAGCCCTGCCGAGTCCTGCCAAGCGTTGCGCACACCTGCCGACCGTGCCTGTGTCAGTCCTCCCGCGTCGACCAGTTTACGTCGGTCGATGCGAGAACCGTTATAGTATCCTGATCGACGCCAATGCCTACGAACTCTCTGTTGCGTCGATCCTAAACACGTCGGTCGATGCTCGATCTACGCAACTGCCCAGAAAACGCATTTTTAAGGGTTTCTTACTGCCCAAGACTTCCTTAAACTATAAATACCCTATGTATTTTATTTTTTCACATACATTATCATAATCCTAGGGTTTCTAAGGCCTCTTAGGGGCTGACAACCCCAACGAGTGCCATTTATTTTCTTAGCTACTCTTCAAATTTCTTAGTTTTAAATCTCTAATTTTTAGAATACTTAGATTAGCTTTTAGATAATTTAGATTCAAGATTTCGTCGTGGAACGCTGCAATTTTCTTCGTTTAATTAGTAAGTACTTATCTCTTATGCTCTTTAATTTAGTTCACATGCTTTCAATTAGTTTAATTAAATCTCTTAGAATAATTATTATTTCCATGACGAATTGTGATTATGATTGTGTTGGGATTGTGATGTTGAGATTGATGATTATTAGTAGCTAGATCTAATGGGTCTAGAGCCTAGATTCGTTGTGAACCATCAATTGGGTTTTCCCAAGAGGTCGTGGAGACGAATCAAAGCTCTAGAACCCTAGTTTTCTTAAATCGTTTTATAAGACTTTTAATTAAGTTAAATGAATTCTAGATTTAATTGCTCTTAGATAATTTAATCTTAGTTTTAGATAATTAATTCTTAGTTTAAATAATCTTAGACTTAATTATTTAGTTCATAGCTTAGATAATCTAGATTTAATTAGATTTAATTAATTTTAGTTCTTAAACTCTCAAACAAAACCCCCATGTCCATGTGTTTAGATTAGTTTTTATTTTCTTATTCGTGAAAACAAACACAAGAGGAAGTTCCGAATCTACCTTTCCTTTGAGATCGACACGAGTCAACTTACCCACCTACAAGTGATCTCGTACACTTGCGGGCAAGCTTTTTAAAATTGACAACTTTAAATAAAAGTAGGTGCAAAAAGTTCGAATCAGTAATTCCCTCCTCATCTCAATCTATTTTCCTGACCTCATCTGGGAAAGTCAGCCAAGAACCTCACGAGAGCAAAGCAGGTCAGGCCCCTGGGTACTTTCTTAGTGATCCTTGACCAGGTCTACCCCAATCCAGAGTCTGCCTACTCAGGTCACATCAACTCGTCCCCCCCGAAAGGGTTGGGGTAGATCTGTGAAAACTTTAGGGCTTCTTTTAAAAGCAGTTAGGGCTCCACACGTCTTTCCAAATTTCCGTATCTGTACAAATCCCGAAAAATCTGCCTAATGATCAGGTCTTATTATTGGCATTATTGGTGACGATCCATATCCAGAGACAGTTACCATACCAACACGTCTCTTCAAGTTCTGTACTACTGATAGGTAAGCGGTGGTTACCATACCCAGCAACGGTTGGCGTTCCAGCTCATCACCTAAGGCACTGTTCATCTGACAGGAATTAATTGCGTGAATCCCATCAAGATCCCGCTTTTTTCTCGATTTCCGTTTTTTGAAAATCTTCCTTCCTTTTATTCCCGCTGTCCTCTCTTTCTTCCTCGCTTTTCATATTTTCAACTTCAAACGCATTCGCTCTCTGCCTTTTCTCCTTGGCGATTCAGTATCATCTCAAAGCTTATCATTTTTCAATCATCTCCATCACTAGGTGTTTTTTCCAACCTTTATTACTTGTTCAATAATGTCGAGGTCATCGTCTTCTTCGTCTGCCGATTTTTCTTCCACCCATTCTCTTGCCATCAATGCCTCTTCTACCACTTCTTCTCCGGCGATATCGGCTTCATCATCGTCGTCATTTGAATACCCTCCTTACATCCCCGGCCGACCATATGTTTGCTCCATTCTTAGTGATAGCATGGTGGAGAATCTGAGGTACAAATACCAGGTGCCGGAGGAGTTCGAGTTGGTTAACCCCCGCGGCGGCATAATGGCGTATCAAGCACCGGCGGGCCACTTAACTTTCTTTGTTTACCAATTTCAGGGGGGGCTACGCCTTCCGGTGAACCCCCTAATTCTAGAGACAGCCCGATTGTACAGAATCCCTGTCCACCAGTTTGTTCCTAATTCTTTTAGGATTATCATAAGTTATAGTCTGGCGATGAGATATGCTGGCTTAGATCCAACAACCCAGACCTTCTTCCAGGTCTTCCAAGTTAAGAGCTTTGCTCCAGGATATTTCTACCTGTGTGCCAGGACAGGTATTCGGTTCCTCACCGACATTCCTTCCTCCAATAATTACTGGCATAAAAGTTTTTCTTCGTTCATCTCTCAAAGGATTGGGGCTTCCCTCCCCAATCTGTTGAGCAATTGCCAGCTCAGCAACATCTATCAGTGAGAGACAGATCTCCTCGCCTTAAGAGGATGATTTCAATTTTAAAATAAAATATCTTTCCTCTTTCCCAACTTCTCGTCCCCTCCACCATAGATTTCTTTGATGATCGGGAGGAGAACAAACCTTTAACCCCTCATATTAGTAAAGAACATTGACAGTCCTGGATTTTTTACGTTTTGATTGACTTGTATTTTATGTTGGTTTTTGACTAACCTTTTCCCATTTCCTTAGAAAACATGATGCACAGAATCATGTCTTCTTGCCAAAGGGGCACAACCGCAGGGTCAGAGCAACGGGCTCTGGTGGTTGAGCCTTCTCGAGCTGAGGCCAGTGGATCAGGGACTCCTCAGGCCCCTCCTGAGCCAGAGGTGGAAGTTTCGTCCCCTCAGACTCGGGGGAAAGGACGGAGCGGCCAGCGAAGAGGCCGCGCTCTGGACCATGGGGAAGTCAAGCTCGAGAATTAGTATTGCAACCCCGAACGACACTTAGTTCAACAAGTCTGTCCTGAGCTGCCCTAGTCCATTGACTGTTCAGTTCATCCAGGGGCAGTGTCTAACCGCAGATAGGGCCACCCTGGAGAAATGGTCCGACCCTGATCTCATTGAGTCCTTGTGCCAGGACGAGGCGAGGGTATATCCTTCTTCCCTCATTGCTTTTTTCGTTTTCCTTTTTATCTTGCCAAGTCTCCTTTTTCTTTTAGGTGGCGGCCAAGAGGTCTATTTTGGTTGCCAGGGCACGGGGAGCTCTGATGAATGCTGACCTGGCCAAGGAACACAAGAAATTGCAAGATAAAGAGAAAAGGCTACGCGACCTGTGCAAGGAGAGAGGCACCAAGCTGAAGAAGGTGGAGCAAGAGCTGGAGGAAGTGAAGAAGGCAGAGCAGAAGGTACTGGAGATGGCTAGGGCCGAGGCGCGGGATGAGGCTTTGGCCGAGGCCAGGAGCCTAGCGGATGAAACGGTGGCTCGGGCGCATGAATAATGGAAGATGGAGTTCTTTATCTCCGTGGAAGGGTTGCGGTTGATTCAAATTACCAGAGACGTCACCCGCCGAGCTTTCCTGGGCTCTAAACAGCTCTACCATTTACTGGCTCCAGAGGCGGAGGTGTATTATCACCTTGCCTTAGATGCTCATGCAAAATGGGCCAAGGAGAAGCCCACACTTCCTTTCGACCGCGCAGAGCCTTTGAAGCAGCCACCTGAGCCCACATCCCTCTGCTACTCTCCCGAGCAAGAACGGCTACACAGGCTTGATACTCCCGAGTTTGCTAGGCACATTCTTGCGACCTTCAATGCTCCTCTAACTTCTCTAGAAGCATCTCAACCAGATCCGAACCTGGCCCTTGCCTTAACCACTTCTACTCCCTCTCCAACCTTCGCCGATTTGGGTGAGCTTCCAGGAGGGGCTTCTCCTGGTGCTTTGGCAGAGGATGCTGTAGAGCAGCTCGTGGAGGAGTTAGATGCTGGGATTTAAGCTTAGCTCTGCTAGGGTTGCCCTTTCTCTTAGACAGGTCTGTTTGTTTTTTGTCTGTGTGGCTGATCTGTTATTTTATGCATCTCTTGTCTGTTAAACGAATTTGTCATGTAGCGACTTCTCATATTTTAGAGTTTCCTGGTTTCACGGTAACCCTATTACTTTTGTTCGTAATGGCACGTGCTCCTCTTTTCTTTATATACCCGTATTTATAATCTGTCTTTCAATTTCATCCTGCTTGAGGACCTTGATACTGTAAGGCGAAAAAACCTTTCCCTATTTACCGAGAATTTCAAACTCACTGATAAACTGCTAGCCCTCCGGGAAAAAATCTCCCACATGTGCCGACTCCTAGAGAGGAAAAGGCAGAAAAACGCTACTACAAATGGGAGTGGGTTGAACTTCGCCAGCTTAATTGCCAACTGGAGGAGGAAAAAGCTGATCTGACGGAGTCGGTAAGCCAACTGACCATCGCCGCCAGCGAGGCTCATGCAATTTCTGAGCGAGCTGACAGGTACCGCCAACGCTTCCATGAAACAGAGCGTGAGCTATGGCGTGTTCGCGGGATTTTAGCGTCTGATAAGAGATCTCATGCTTCTCATAAATAAATTTTCTGGGCTTTCTTTTGAATTTTATTTTTCTGCTTCTTTGTTGCACTTGTAATCAAACTCGCCAATTTTCCATTTTTATAAGAAGGCGTATGCATTTCTCTTTTGATGTATTTCGAGAATTTCTGCCATGGATGTTTCTGAGCAAGAATCTTTTGTTGAGTACTCGTGATATTCCAATCGACCTCTAGCTAATTCCAAGCTTGTTTGTCAATCGAAACGAGAAAATTGTGGCCTCAATCCTTGGCTAGTCCTGCCTTTTTCCGACCATCAGGTCAGGAAAATTAGGACATCCATCCCTTAGCCAATCCTGGTTAAAGTTTCAAACCGACAATAAGGTCAGGAATTTCATGGGCGTCCGCCCTTAGCCAATCCTGGCGTTATAATACTGACAATCGGGTCAGGAATTTTATGAGCCTCCGCTCTTAGCCAATCCTGGCGTTAAAATTTTAAACTGACAATCAGGTCAGGAGTTTTATGGACATCCGCCCTTAGCCAATCCTGGCGTTAAAATTTTAAATTGACACGGGAATTTTATGGGCATCTGCCCTTAGCCAATCCTAGCGTTAAAATTTTAAACTGACAATCAGGTCAAGAATTTCATGGGCATCCGCCCTTAGCCAATCCTGGCGTTAAAACCTGTACAAAGTAAAGACATTGTGAAACAGGATTGTTATAAATATTTGGCTGTTTTTCATACATAATATTTTCGCATGTTAGCTATGTTCCAGGCTCGTGGTAGTTTGATCCCATCAAGCTGTTCCAACTCATACGCTCCACCATGTAGGATTTTTGTAACTTTGAAAGGCCCTTGCCAGGTAGCATCCAACTTTCCTTTTACTTTCCCTAAATCATACCTGCGAAGGACTAAGTCTCCCACTTGGAAATGTCTTTTGATTACAGACTTATCATAGGCTGCTTTGACTCGCCCCGTAATGTGCTCCATTCTGACGGCAGCTCTTTCCCTCTTTTCCTCTACTAACTCCAGGGCATCCTGTATCAATACCTCATTTTTCTCCTTAGCAAAGTTCTGAACTCTATGGGTTTCCATACTGATCTCAGCAGGGACCACGACATCCATGCCATAAACCAGACTGAATGGCGTTTCTCCGGTTCTCTCCTTGGGATTGGTCCTGTACGCCCACATGATTGAACTGAGCTCCTCAACCCACTTGCCTCCCGATCTTTCTAATCGTGCTTTGATTCCTCGTACGAGGATGCGATTGGTCACTTCAACTTGGCCATTGGCTTGCCCGAGCACACCAAGCTCTGATTCTGGCCCCCATGAACTGAGTGACATTATTTGAAACTAAAATCCTAGGGATTCCAAATCGACAGACTATGTTTTTCCACAAAAAGCCCATTACTACATCCTCTGTGATTATTGACAAAGCCTCAGCCTCCACCCATTTGCTGAAATAATCGATGGCCACAATCAGGAACTTCTTTTGGGCGGGGGCTGTGGGGAATGGTCCTACCAGGTCTATCCCCCATTTGGAAAACGGTCAAGGAGAGCTCATTGTCATCAGCTCCTCCGTAGGCCTGTGTATCAAGGGTGAGTTCTTCTGACACTTATCGCAAGCCCAGACAAAATCCTCTGCTTCCTTCCTCAGTTGTGGCCAAAAGCAGCCTACTCTCAGGATCTTGCTTGACAAGGATCTAGCACCCATGTGATTACCACAACATCCTTCATGGACTTCTTTAAGGACATGGGTGCCCTCCCCTGAGCTTAGGCACCGTAAAAGGGGCTGCCCAAATCCCCTTTGAAACAGTTCTCCTTTAATCAAGCAAAAATGGGATGACCTGGTCCTTAATTTCATCGCTTCTCTCTTGCTCTCCGGCAGCTCTCCTTTCTCCAGGTATGCTTAGATAGGAGAGCGCCAATCTTCTCCTTCATCCACTACGCATACTTTTTCTTCTCCGAATTCCTGATGTGCCATCAACAGAGTGATCATTCTTTCTTGACAATCCAATGCTGAACTATTAGCTAAGTAATCCGCTCTCGTGTTTTCTTCTCTGGGGTTTGGAGGACAGTCAGAGCCCCCATGTGATAAGCGAGAAATTGTACGATAATTAATGGTTTAACTCCTATGTTTTTATGTGCTTAATATTCTCATATATGTTTATTTCTCGCATATTTATTATTATGAGTAGTCGAGCACCGATTGTATATTTCTTTCTTATTTTGCAGTATTTGGTGTTGTATTAAGTGAAGGATGTTTAACAAGGAAGTCGAGAGACAAGGATCAACGAATCAACGAGAGAAAATTGGCGAATCAGGAGGTAGCATCGATGGCTCGCGTCGTTAGCGAGGATGGCACGCGTCAGTCGACGCGATGTGCGGCTTTGTGCGCGTGTCGGTCGACGCCAGGTCGACGCTCAGTCGATGAGAAGCTGCAGTAGTGTCGATTCAAGGTCCGTCGGTCAACGCCATGTCAACGGGAACTCTCTGTTGCGACGATTGGAGGTGCGTCGGTCGACGCACATGCGGGACGACGCGAGCGGTTGATTCGCGTTGACGCCGAGGGATGGCATGCGTCGGTCGACTCCATGTCGACTCCGACGTGGATGGGCTATTTTTGGAAGAATCTTGTGTGGCAAGAAATAGGAATCCTATATAAACTCATCCTAAATCCGTCCAAAACATGCATTAACACAATCTTAGGGTTCCAAAGCTTGAAGTGGGGATCCCAAATCACCCAATAAACAAGAGCTTGAAGATCCAAGACCAAAAATCCAAGATTTAAGCTTTCTTATCTCTTTCTATCCAAGAACTATGTTTTATTTCTTTATTACCCTATTATTCTATGAACTCCTTGAGTGAGTAGATCGTTTATCTAGTTCTAGGGGTGTTGAAACCCTCGTGAAACTATGTTTTAATTAATTTATGCAATATTGTCTTTCGTTCTTCTTATGCGATTGCTTGTGTTGTTCTGTTTTCAATTTATGATTGCTTAGTTCTTAATTTGGCGTGATCACCTATATTAGGGATTGGTTATCTATTGCTAGAAATAGGATTGCTTCCCGTGTAATTTTCAAAATTTCTATTTCTCTGAAGCAACTAATGATCATGCATCGTTAGGGATAACACAACATAAGTTAAATAAACCGAGCTTATGTGTTTATTGCTTAGATTAATCTATTTTCCTGGGTATTAATGCTGTTGTTGGATTAAATCTAGAGAGCTGATTCTAGGTTATTCAATAATTAGATTCGATTAAAGAGCTTATTTTAACTGAGTAAACGGTAAGGGCAAATTCTAGTAGCAGAGCTTGTTGCTACTTAGGGTTTTTAGTCGCATTTGATGAATGAATTATGATATTTTGGTTGGTTAGATGAGTGGAACAAGGGTAGAAACTGAACTAGAGCTTTATTATTATTAAATTTTCCGTTAATTATTTTCTTGCTTGTTCTTAATTATTTGCTTATTTATTTCGTTAGTTAATTTAATTCACAATTCCTATCCCAATTATTTGTTTAAATAAAATACGAACTATCACAATCTAACCACACTCCTCATGGGATCGACCCTTACTTATCACTACTGCTAGTTGGTAGAGAAAAGCTGAGAAAAAATAAATATTTAATTTTATGCTTGACGACGAGCGATCACCATGGCACTAGCTAACTCCCGAAACTGGGCTAGGTATTTTTGCATATGCTCGTCTCTTGTCTCAAATTCTCCATTTATCTGCATACATACGAGCTGCGAACCCACTCTTGTGCATACCTACTCTGCCCCTAAATCCTTAGCCATCTGAATTCCCCTCAAAAGAGCTTCATACTCTGCTGCGTTATTAGACAAGGGATAGTTCATCCGTATTGCGTACTTAGTGGTCACACCTGTCGGTTCAGTCAACACTATGCCCGCACCACAGCCTAGGCTTTCTACCGAACCATCTGTATAAATTGTACATTCCTTTTTGTCCTCAGGAGAACTGGTCATTTCTTGCATAAAATCAGTCAATGACTGGGCTTTAATGGTTGTCCTTGCTTCAAAAGTAATATCAAACTCACTAAGTCCAATTATCCATTTAACCAGTCATCCTGAGGCCTCCGGCTTATCCATGATGGCTCTCAATGGTAGGTTGGTCCGCACTACTATGCTGTGTGAGAGGAAATAAGGGAGCAACTTACGTGCTGTCCCGACCAGGGCTAGCATTGCTCGCTCAACCTCCACATATCGGATTTTAGCATCATGCAGCACTTTGCTCCAATAATATACCGGCCTCTGCATTTTGCCTTCCTCTCTGAGCAAGACCAAGCTCACAGCCTGCTGCCCGATAGACAACTACAGGATTAAAGGTTCACTCTGAACTGGCTTAGTGAGCAGCGACATGCTATCCAGGTGCTCCTTCAACATCTGGAACGCCTCCTGACACTCCTCACTCCACTGAAATAGAGCTTTTTTACGCAAGCCCTGTAAGAATGGTAGGCTTTTCTCAGCTGAGCGCGAGACGAACCTACTCAGAGCGTTAATTCAGCCCGCCAGGCACTGCATCTCTTTGACATTCCTTGGGGATTGCATGTCCATGATGGCTCTTATCTTCTCTGGGTTGGCCTCTATTCCTTTTTCTGTAACCATATACCCCAGGAATTCCCCATCTCTTACCCCAAATGCGCACTTTTTGGGGTTGAGCTTCATCCCGTATCTTCTCAAGGTGTCAAAAGTTTCCCTTAGATCATCCACATGCGACGCCGCCTTCACGCTCTTGACTAACATGTCGTCGACGTATGCCTCCATGTTCCTTTCCAGCTGAGCTTTAAACAATTTATCCACCAATTGCTGATATGTGGCGCCTGCATTCTTGAGCCCAAACAGCAAGACCACATAGCAATAGGTCCCCTTTGGGGTTATAAAACTGACCCGCTTCCACTCCTCCTCAGCTATCCTGGTCTGATGGTACCCTTGCGAGGCGTCCATCATGCTTAACAGCTCACAACCAGACGTGGAGTCAACCAATTGGTCTATCCTTGGCAAAGGGTAATGGTCCTCAGGGCAGGCACGATTAAGATCCCGAAAATCTATACACATACGCCAATCTTTTGGGGTTTTGGGGACCAACACCGCGTTGGAAAGCCACTCATGGAATTGTATTTCTTGAATGTGCTTAGCTTTTGACAATTTTTCGACGTCAGCTTAGATGATTGTCTCCTTCTCAGGGCCAAAGTTACGCTTCCTCTGTTTAATTGGCTTTTCTCCAGGGCTGATATTGAGGGGTGCTCGACAACTGCTGGGTCTATCCCCACTAGATCTTGAGGAGACCAAGCAAAAACATCAGCATTGCTTCTCGAAAATTGGACCAGGTCTACCAGGATTTCTGGGCTCAGGGTCGTTCCCGCTCTCACAACTCTACTATTATCCCCTGGGAACACCTCTACCATCATCAAACCCTCCTCTCGCGGGGCCATCTCTGGCGTCACGTTCTCCGTTCTGGCTCTCTTATTTTGTCTTTCCTCTTCATTACGTCGGATACACTCGACGTACGCTTGTCTAGACGCATACTGATCACCCTTAAACTCACCTGTTCCATCCTGAGCAGGGAACCTCAACTTCATACGGTACAGCGAGATCACTGCCTGGAATTGGCTTAGGGACGGTCGTCCCAGCATAACATTGTATGAAGATGGTGCATCCACTACCAGGAATCGCATTGTCTTAGTTAACCTATACGGCTCTTCTCCTAATGTTACCAAAAGCCTCACTGCCCCTAAAGCCTTCAAAGCTCCCCCTACAAATCCTACTAACGAAGTTGTCACCTCTTCCATTTCCACATTTAGTTTTAACTTTCGATAGCAATCATAGAACAGGATATCAGCCAAGCTCCCTGTGTCAACAAATACCCGTCTAACATTGTAATTTGCAATAGTAGCTGTTATGACCAGGGCGTCCATGTGAGGAGCCAAGATGCCATTCTCATCCTCTGATCCGAAACATATAATTTGGCTTGGGGTTATCTGACCCACCTCTCGCGATTTGCTGACCAGGTCCTTTGCAGCTCGGACATAGCTATTTTGGGTTCGTTTAAAATGCTCATCCCACTCGCCTCCTGTGATCATTAGGATTTCCCCTCGTATGACCTGGGCTTGGTCACTTCGCCTCCCACTATTTTGTCCATTATCTTGCTCATGTCTGTTCCCTTGAGGCCGATCGCGCCTACGTAAGTCAGACCTAGGCTCCTCTCTTCTCATATGCACATACTCCTTCAAGTGCCTGACCTGCACCATTGTCTCTAGTTCATCCTTTAGATGAGTGCACTGATCTGTGTCATGGCCATATTCATTATGGTATCGGCAGAATCGGTCATCTCTTTCTTTCTACAATTTTTGAGAGTAGGTTTTGGGCCATTTGAGATCAGGGTGCCACTCTATTGCTTGTAAAATATCTCACTGAGGTGTTTCCGGGGTGTGTATTTGTCAAAACGAGGTCGTCCCCCCACCAGATCTGGCCTGGACTTTTTTATCGGCACCCTTTCTTCTCTATCAGGTTGGTCCCTTTTCTTCTCTCCTTCTTCCTTGATCTTCAAGGCTTCCTCCAGGTAGATGTACTTCTCTGCTTGTTCCAAGAGCTCTCCTAATTTCAACGCTGGCTTTACGACCAGCGACTGAAAAAATTCTCCTCTCTTGAGCCCCCGTGCTAATGCGTTAACCAGAAGCTCCTCAGATGCTGATGGCACCTCTAGTTTTGTATTTGTGAATTGGTTGATGTATGTGCATAGGCTTTCATTTTCCTTTTATTTCTGGCTAAATAATTCCAGTGGAACTTTTCGGTACTTCCGACAGCTGGTAAATTGATGCAGGAATGCCGAGCTGAACTCGTCGAAATTGCTGATAAAGCGCGGCGACAACTGGATGAACCAGAGCTGGGCCGGTTTTGTAAAGGTCGCTGGGAAGACTCGGCACATGACCGCGTCTGAGAATTTGTGCAAAGTCGTCGCGATCTCAAACCGACTCAGGTGATCCCACGGGTCTATTGTCCCATTGTATTCAAAGCCCATGGGCCTGTAAGAGGCCGGTACATCACTGCGCATAACCACCTCCGTAAACGGTGTACCCCTCCGCGCCGGCACAGCATTCGTGCTCGCCATCTTCCTTTTAAACTCCCTGACCTCTTTTTGCAGGTTTTGCATCTGTTCAGTGAGGTCCGGGTTGGTTTGGCTCGATGTTTCACTTTCAGAAGTGGAAAAACTCTCTTCCTCCTCCTGGAGAGGAGTCTGGACCGTGCGCTGGATGCGCGGTGGTTCTGTCTCCGGCGGCGGGACTGTCTGGGATGGGGGTGTTTTGAACGGGGGCATCGAGAACTCTGAAAACTTCCTGTCTACAACTACTTCCACGGCCTTACCGATGAGGTCAGACAGTTGTCTGAGAAAGGTACCATTCATCAATCCACCGTCAACTTGCACGGACCCACTAGGGGGAGGTTGCGCTGCGCTTGTCCGTGCTGCTGCCGATGGCCCTGCCGTGTTTGGCACACCCATCGGAGTGGCAGAGCTTGGCGTGTTACCCAGCTACACCACCAAATTCCGCTGGAGTCCATCTGAATCCATGTATTATCTCACGTCTTAGCCTTGATATTTCCCACAGACGCCGCCAATTGTTTCACCCAAAAAAATAACCTGACCCGAATCAAATATCCCCCTTGTAAAATACTCCGATCTCCCTGAAAATAAGCCTGACCTGCACCTACAAACACGTTAGAAAGGACCAACGGAGGATTCCCGGTGGAAACCTCTCCGATGCTTAAGTCAGTTAAGCGTATTGCATACTTTAGTGAGCAATGAAGAGAATGCACAAGAATGTCATACCTCTCTCAGCCTTGGGGCTGAGCTATTTATAGTTTTCCCTGGTGGGGACCTCTTCCGGGATCCTAGAAACATAATCCGTGAATCTCGGGCCGTTATGTAAATAATCACGACAAGTGGTCCCACCTGTTCCCTTTTAGAAGGCCAGATTGCCTGGTCTCCCATAAGCTTGTCCTCCTATAATCATATCTCAGAGGATTCGTATAAGATCGGGAAGTTTTTCCTGACTCTAGGCCTCTTGACCTAAATCTCATCCAAGAATTTTAGGTCAGATCAGGATTATCCTGAGCTAGGGTAATTTCCTCCTCATCTCAATCTATTTTCCTGACCTCCTCTGGGAAAGTCAGCCAAGAACCTAACGAGGGCAGAGCAGGTCAGGCCCCTGGGCACTTTCTTAGTGATCCTTGACAAGGTCTACCCTAATCCAGGTCTGCCTACTCAGGTCACATCATGCCGGAAGGAAGTAAAAGGGTCTCAACACCGCTTGAAGCAACATTAAGAACAACTTCTCCTTTAGACCGTAAAGCTTCTGATAATGTTCGCCAAATAAAGGTTTTACCCGTTCCACCATAACCATAGACAAAATAAACGCCACCTTTGACTGATGAGGTAGCACTTAATATCTCACAATAGATCCCCTTCTGTTAACCAGTTAATAATGAGCATAGCTTGCGATGTTCAACATCTAAAAGGGATCTATCAAAATTAAGTTCTCATTGGATCAGTTTATTATTTCTGTCATTAATCAAAGCATCATCAGGAATGGGCATATCAGCGAAGTTCTTCAGCGATCTCCCATTACTTTGCAAAAAAATTCCAACTCAATCAAGGTAAGAATTCTCGATAGCTCATCAGTTAATTGTAAACCTACACAATTAATAAAATCATATCATTAAAATATATGTGAAAATTAACTTAAAATCTGTCAAAAAGTGTATTATTTATTTGTGGTAAGAAATACTTAAAAGTAATAAATACCATCTATCCCAAGATTTTTGCGTTGTCTTTGTAAGATGTCGTATGCAAGAAACTGTCAAGTATTTTCCCAAACATATTCTGGTCTTGAAATGTTTCCTGACAGTAGCAAAGATGCAAAATGTTTCCTAAGGAATGTTGGTAAATCCCAATAACTCGCCTCGATAATACCATCAATGTATTCCTTATCATCATCCAACAATCCTAGAGAATAACATGCAGCCTTAAAAGTAGGGTACACAACGTTATTAATTGTTAGTATATCTTCATGTGAAGTTGCGCCCCGAGAATGATTTAGCATTAGTGACAAATAGTATGCCTCTCCAACACCAGGAGGAACGTAATCTAACCTACCAATTTTAATACCATGTTGTCTAACAGTCCAAACACGTGGTGTGCCATTCCAAACAAATTCTGTTGGGAATTCTATATAGGATAAGTTTCTGTCATAAGGATATTTCTTATTGCACTCCATCCAAGTAAAAAACATTGACTCCCTTACGTCTTCTTCAACAACAACTTCATCAATTATGTCATCATCATTATAGAAGACTGGTTGTTCATCTATTAGGTGGAAACTTAGACGTTGTACGGATGGACTCCTATAGTGAATATCCAAAGCAAGTATACGCCAGGTAGCCTCACATGGACATATATATCTATAGTTATAGTAGTTTTTAATCTCATCAATAATCTCTTCCTTTCCATTTTCATCATTTCCAGGTTCCGTTATAGACAATGTCACACGATCATGGCCCTTATTTATGTACTTGAACAGATATTTGATGGATTTAAACTGATTGCACCATTAAACGTTAATGTGAGATTGGTATCTGATCAATAGTTGAGGGCTGTATGAAACAACATATCTATTGTCCAGCGTGATACCATTCTTAACTACTACATTTCCCGTATCTCTTCTCCTGTACATTGGGTAACCATCATCATCAACAGTAGTTCTTTCATTGTACTTCTTAGGAAAGCCCTTAGTACATTTTCCTTTATTCAGGCATGCTTTGTCTATTTTAGAAATGCAGGGACCATGCATCATGTGTTGAGTCACCATTTCATACAACTTTGGATGATTTTCTTTATTTGGAATCTCTTCTGAAATGATTTGATCAACATCTTTCGCTTCTGGAAGTTTACTACCGCGGTCTAGGAAAAGAAGGCTATGAGCATGCGGTAAACCTTGCTTTTGAAATCCCACTGTGTAGATAACTTCATGAAAACCAAATTAAGAATTAATTGATGTTAACACAATTATAAATTAATTAATCATCCGTTGATTAGAAAACAATTATTTATAATTTATTAAAAAGTTTTTTTAAAAAAGGAAATATTTCAAAGAATACTACCAAATAAACAAATTACAGATGTAATTACTATAATGATAACCGAATATATTTGAATTAAATAATAGGAAATTCTTATATCTAAAAATAGAGTGTTTTATAAGATGTGTCACCTGCTCGAGTCTTGCCAAATATTTCCAATTCTTTCATGTCCTTAATTATTTGATCCAGTTTGATTTTGAAGATACGACATAAAATATCCGACGTAGGATCTCAGTGCCCTCGAGTTTAAATATCTGATTATCTCTGGCCACTTTGGGTTGCAGGTGATTGTAATAAACAAACCCGGATATCCAAACCACTTGCAAATAGCCATTGCATCTTGATAGTTTTGGATCATATACCGAGCTCCCCCAGTGAAAGAAATTGGCATCACAATTCTCTGACCGACAGAAGTGGCTTGTTTTTGACCCCTCATAGCTTCATCTTTGAGATTGTTATATTTATTGGTTCTCAGGAGTACTTGATTAAACTTAACAAACTTTAACCTTTCACACTCGAACATTGTGTATCCATCAACCAAGAATTGCTGAAAGAGATAGAAGAATCTTTGGCTCACATGGTCGTTCTTATATCCTAAATGCAAAGAATTCTCGCAGCGTCAATTTGTCCCCTTTAGTTGATGTAGTAGTCCGAGATTTATCACAATGTTTAATCCCAAGCCTAAAGCCATCTTCTCCATAAGGAAATAACAAACGATATTGCAACGCTAGATACGAAGGATGCAACTCACTTATCCTTTGCAGTGATCCAGATCGACTTTCTATAATGATATCCCTAGTGTCAAAAGCATCATCAAAATCACCAGGAATAAGAGCTGCTACTTCACTTGCAGTTGGAAGATTGGACGTTCTACCATCGAATTCTCTACCACTAATAAGCTTCAGTTTAAGACCAGATTGTTCGTCTGCTTTGGAACGTTCTCTAACACTTCGAAATGATTACACCAAGGGATTGTGAACATCAAGCATATTTTTAATATCTTCAATGATTTAGGATCAAAGGAGATTGACGCTGCTTCAGAACTATTACTACATAATATAAATAATTATATCAGTACTGATAACAAATTAATACACGTAATAGAATTTGGAAATTAGAAATGAAAAGATTAATTCTTACCCCATTGCATTCATCCTATTTTGAATTTCATTTTCAGTATCATATATGTACAACTGAGAAACTTAGGGGATGATCCATCTACTGGCAATAAACTTCCCATCATGTGATAGTTTGCACCCCTCAACCTGAAGACATAAGGTCCTTGACCTTTGTTGATGGATGTGTCTATATTTCCTCCCATTGACGTGAAACTGAAAATACTATTCTATACACGTATATTATCCATGTATTTATTACTTCTCTGATAATTCCCAAGTATGAAATTTGCAAGAAGCGCAGGGGGTTCCGTTAGGAATGGCAACTCAATCTTTCCCTCACCACAACATCTAGTGAAGGTTGGACACTCTGGTTTGCTCAACTTTTCTTTCCTTTCATCGTACCACATTATGGCATGGCAGAAATTACAGCTGAAGGATGGATCGCCGTTATCCACGTACCCTTACAGAAAATAATACAGTGCAGAACATATTAGACAATTTAATTGTATTCATTGCATGATTTTTATGTAATAGAGTAGTAAAATAAACCTATTGAGTCCGTCATTTTTTTCGTAAGTTTCGAATAATTACTTGTTATATTTTAAAAATGAAAAATGTAATTGAAGTATTATGAAATAAATATCAAAATATATTTAAATTAGATAAGAGTATAATAAATTATGATTAACTTCTAAATAAATATTTCACAAATACACACACACACACACACACAAAAGTTGTTTACAAAAAGTGATGTTCACAAAAAGAGATTTTGGGTAAAGATATTAATTGAGAACTTTTTGTAGACAAATTTAAAATGTTATAATACAATAATAAATAAACTTCAAAACATGAAATCAAAAGAAAATTAATAATCTATCATTTAAACTTATAAACACATTTAATCATTATTAAAAATACAAAACTTAAGAAATATTATCTAATAATAATATAGTCGTTAAAAACTATAAAGTGAGTTAAATAAATATAGACACATAAATATTTAATGATGAATAATAATTTGAATAATACCTACATAAAAAAATGTAGTGATACCAAATGTCATCACCAATTATTATCAAGTTGTTATTGAAAAAGTCTCATCCTAAGTCTTGATGTGAATTAAAAATTAACATATCATTTAGTTATTGGACTGTAGATAAGAAATAAACTTGTTGAGTCTGTCATTTTTTCATACACAGTTCTGCGTTGTTTCGGTATTGCAGGTTCGATTTTTCTATGAAACCAGATAGGGTTCCATTATAGAGCCCTGTAGCTGACATGCCGATGATTTGGAATTATTAGGATATTGTTTATTCTTTTTTTTCTTTTACTTTTACTTTTACTTTTACCTTTTATTTTTAACGAATTCGGATAGATAATATAATATTCGTATCATAGCGATAAATCTCCATCGCTAATCAATACAAACACATTACATAACACAATATATAAATAAATAAAATAAAATAAAAATATTTCCCAAAATACAGAATTAAACAAATTAGACCTGAAAAGGCCATGGCCAGCTCTTGAAATCCTCTTCATCTTGAACTTTCCCACTCCTCGCTCCATAACCATTGTTATTTACATTAATGCTCCTCCTCTCCATGTAAGCGTAGTAATTCAAAAAGAAGGCCAAAGTCAAAACCACCCACTCCAAACAGAACATCAGCACACACAATCCTTCGGCGAGCTTTAGAATCAAAACGTCGTCGTCTTCGTGGACATAGGATTTCAGGTGGCCCAGGAAATTTGTCGGGCATGTGAAGATCAGGACCGACACCGATCCCTAGAAGATGGCGGTGAGCACGGTTGCCACCATGTGCGCGCCGTAGAACTTCTCGATGGATGAGGCGGCGCGCGACGCGGAGGCGCAGCCGGAGAGGGCTCCGACAATGGTGAGGATCCGGAGGAGGATGAAGAGGAAGCCAACGAGGGAGGTGAAGAGGCGGATGGAGAGGGTGAGGAAGATGCAGTTGGAGGCGGCGCGAGGAGGACGTCGTTGCTGAGGAGGAACACCTTGTGCGTGTGTGGGTGCGAGCATTTACATCTTTTTTTCTCTCCCGACCCGTGAAGAAGAAATCAAAAACCCCTATTTCTACCTCTCTTCATCATCTAGTGTGGGTCGACGGGAAAGATAGATGATGATGAGAGGTAGAAATGGGGGTTTCTAATTTCTTCTGGTCAGGAGAGAAAAAAAGATGGGAAATTTAGGAATAAAAAAAGGTAAAAAAAAAATGAGTAAAAGAAAAAAAAGAATTAAACAATCTCCTAATAATTCCAAGTCACCGCCATGTCAGCTATAGGGCTCCATAATGGAGCCCTATTTGGTTTCATAGAAAAATCGATTGCCGGTCTATCAGATTATTTGGCAACCATAGTAGACTTTCTTTCGTGGTGCGTGGAGATTGGAAGGAGAATATGAGAGGAAGGCAGGAGAAAGTGTTTTAAATATTTTATAGGGGAATTTCTTTTTTTTTGCCTACTCAAGTATCACGAAATTTGGACTTTACCTCATAATGTATTTTTTTTTTTATTAAGTTACCTCCTGAAATTTGTATTTTTTTGAGTTTACCTCCTAAAGTACAATCCAGGTCAAAAGGTTGCCGGACGCCGTTCACGTGACTTACACGCGAGGGCAAAAGCATCTTTTTAGTTATACTTCTATTCAGTTTTTTTTTTCTTTTGCCTCCTCAACTATCTCATTTTTTTTTACTTTGCCTCCTAAAGTATTTTTCTATCAAGTTGCCTTCTCAAGTATGAGTTTTTTTTTAAAGTTGCCTCCTCAGGACAGTTTTCGGGCAAAAAAATAAAGTCAAATACGATGAAATTTACCTAATGAGTGATACCCTAGGTAAATAATAATAATATATATTACTAATTTTTTTTCATATAAATAATATAATTTTAATACATATAACATAATTACAATTCACTTTTACATACTACTAGTACTACTACTAATAAATTATTATTATTATCATCATCATCATCATTATTATTATTATTATTATTATTATTATTATTATTATTATTATTATAATATAATAATTAGCAAAATTACAAAATAGCCCTAGTAACTTAGGGGGTTGGCAACTTAATACCACTAAATATATCCGTTGGTAAATTTACCCAATAACTTATATAAAGATATCAATTTAACCCCAATTTCGCCGGAAAATAAAAGTTCTCCGGATTTTTTCAATTCCGGCGAAAAATGTTGACTTTGACCAATTTTGACATAGTCAATTATGATGTGGGAAAAAAATTAAAAAAATTATTTAAAATTAAAAATTTGTTTTAAGAATCTCTTCAAATATAATATTTAAAAAAATGGAAAATATATTATAAAATTTGAGATTTTTGAAATATGCCAAAAAGATATTATTAAACTATAAATTAAAACAAAACTTGAAAAATATTTTTAAAATCCATTTTTTATGAAATATGTAAAAAGAAGGTAGTTAAAATAAAAAATAAAATAAAATTTGGAAAATGATTTATAATGTTTTTGAAATTATATTGAATATGCAATGAATATAAATCAAAATAGAAAATGGGTAAATATTTATAGAAAATTGAAAATATTTTTATATTTAATAACATATTTAATATTTATAATAATTTTAGGTATTATAAAATAAATTTCTAGATTTATCTTAAAACATTCTATTTTCATATGCAAAATAATTTCTTCTATAAAATATTTTGGATGTTTTTTATTATGTATTAATATAATAGTTTACATATTTTAAAAAAACCTGAATCTTAATAAATATTTTTCCATATTTAGTATTGATTTTATATATTTTTTTTACATACTTCAAATAATTCTGAATTTTATAATATATTTTCTCAGTCTTTTTTAATTTTATTTCTGAATAATCTTTTTTTTATTTAAAATAGTTTCAGATTTTAAAGTATTCCCCAAGATTTTGTTTTAAACTTATATTGTATTAGTGTATTTTGAAAATCTAAAATAATCTCAAATTTTGTAATATATTTTTCATCCTTTTTGTTTTTTAAAATTTTAAAATAAATTTCTAATTTTGTAATAAGATTTATAATTTTTGTTATTACTTTTTGCCACATCAGCGTTGACTTGGTCGAAATTGGTCAACATTTTTTCGCCGGAAAATGAAAGAATCCGACGAGTCTTTTGTTTTCCGACGAGATTGCGATTAAATTTCTATCTTTTTATAAGTTATTGGGTAAATTTGTCACCGGGTATATTTAGTGGTATTAAATTGCCACCACCCCTAAGTTACTGGGGCTATATTGCAATTTTTCCATAATAATTTATGAATATAATTTATAAATTTAACTGATATATCTAATAAATATAAATATATAATAAAATCTTTTTACAATAACAATAACAATTTTTGTAACTTTTTTCATATTTCTTATTTGTTTGTTGAAATACAATATTACTTGTGTATATATATATATATATATATATATATATATATATATATATATATATATATATATATATATAAAAACTTTATATAATATACTTTCAAATAATTATTATTATAAAAATAATACAATTAATATTATATTATAATATAATACACTTTCAAGTATAATATAATATAATATTATATTTATATATATTATTATTATAATTATATTATATGTGTATTTTAAATTATATGTGTTGAAATAATATGATGTGTAATATATTATTATATATTATAATTTGAAAGTGTATTATAATTATATTATATATTTTTTAAATTCATATATATATATATATATGACAAGTAATGTTATTTCAACAAATAAATAAGAAATGACAAAGAAGTTACAAGAGTTGTTATTGTTATTGCAAGAAACAAAAATTATATTATATATTATATTTATTAGATATATCAGTTAAATTTATAAATTATATTTATAAATTATATTATTATTATTATTAGTAGTAGTAGTAGTAGCAGCAGCAACAGTAGTAGTAGTATTTAAAAGTGTATTATAATTATGTATATATATTAGAAATTATATTATTTATATGAGAAAATATTAGTAATATATATTATTATTATTTACCTATGGTATCATTCATTAGGTAAATCTCATCGTATTTAGCTTTTTCTTTTTACCCGAAAACTGCCCTGAGGAGGCAACTTTTAAAAAAAAAAACTCATACTTGAGAAGAAAACATGATAGAAAAATACTTTAGGAGGCAAAGTCAAAAAAAATGAGATAGTCGAGGAGGCAAAAAAAAAATCTGAAAACAAGTATAACTAAAAAGACGCTTTTGCCCTCGTATGTAAGTCACGTGAACGGCGTCCGACAACCTTTTGACCTGAATTGTACTTTAAGAGACAAACTAAAAAAAAATGCAAACTTCAGGAGGCAACTTAATAAAAAAAATATGTTAGAAGGTAAAGTACGAATTTCGTGATACTTCAGGAGGCAAAGATTTTTTTCCCTATTTTATTTTATATTATGTTATTTTTATTTTAATCTTAGGGTATGAATTAAGAGAATAATGAGGTGAAAATAGTCTCACTTATTACATTACTCCTTCTGGTTCTCAATAAGTGACGTTCTGCCTTCTTAATTCTTTTTCTTATTAAATATCGTTTAAGATATATTTCACATTTTATGTCTATTTTAACCCTGTCACAATCATAATAAAAAATTTATTTTTAATGTGATAGATAAGTACTAAATAAAATGTACTTAGGAGAGAGAAACAATAGAGTTTTTTTTAAAGATAATTATACATAGTTAAGAGATTTTTTGTTTGAGTAACGTAAGTCTTGATTGGTTGAGCTGATTCAAACAGCTGATAGCTGATGACTGGTAACCGGTAGATGATAACTGATAACTATAGCTGGTAACTGATTTTCAATTAGTGCTTGGTGAATTAGTTGATTAAAGTAGCTGGTTGAAGGTTAATTTACCAATATAGATATAATTAAAAAATATAAATATAATACATAAAAAAAGAAGAATATACAAAAAATAAATAAATAAAATTGTAATAATTAATGAAGACTTCCCAAAAGATTATTACAAAAAAGAAAAGACAAATACTTGAAAAATAATTAAAAGATAATTATAATATAAATAAAACTTATGAATAATAAAAATATTTTCGTAAAATATAAAGTAATATATTAGTTTATAAATAAAATATTTTTTACAATATAAAAGGATAAAAAAGGATTTTACCAAATAAGGTAGGAGCTTATTACAAAAAACTACGATTTGTAGCTTATTAGGCAAAATAAGCTATCAGGAGCTTATTCTTGATTCTTACCAAGCAGCCTAAAAGATCTTATTGTGATGAAATAAGCTATAAGTTTTTCAATAAGCTCAACCAAACAGTCCTTTAGTCAGATTATATAATTCTTAATTCTTAATTCTCTTATCTCAAACCACAACAACACTCATTAAGAAACAGAGTGAGTATTATTCTAATTTGAATTTATACCTTTTTTTTTATATAAAATTAGTGTGTGAATAAAATCTGTTATTACTGGATACATAAATTATCATAATAACTTGCATTAAGTATTGGTACAAAAGTCATCCTATTCCGTATATTTGTATTTCTTTCAAAAAAATTAAGTAATTGATAATATCTCAAATTAACATCATTTATCACAAAACAAAATAAATTGAACGCACGATAATCAAACACCGTTAATTTGACCCTAATTCTACGTCGGAATTTTGAGTGTCAAATTGTCACAAATCATGAGTATGAGATGTTATAGATTAAAAATAAGGGCAAAAATGGTCTTCCCATATATATTATTTAATTTTTGGCAATAAAAGTTCTTGATTGAAGAATCGCCGCAAATCATGAAAAACACATATTGGTCACATTTGTACGGTGGAGACCAGGTTTGAAGGTCTCTATCATCAGAAACATATCACGGATAGATCTATTGCAAAAATAAAAATCGAGAAATGTCCTAGGAAAGAATCTTGTCTTTCCTCCAAAATAATTCGAATTACCATGTCATTTATTAAATGCAAATAAGATATTTGTTTATATGGATATATAACATGTATGTATTATTGTGCAATCCAAGTTCTTTATATATGTTACATATGATTATATGCATGTGATGTTATGTACAACTAGTGCTTAACCCGTGCGATGCACGGAGCGAATTGAAATGGATGGTGTAAACTCATTCGATATAAGTGTAATATTATTAATTTATTAATATAATATAATAACTTAATATACTCAAGTCATGATTTGGTCAATACGAGCAAACTTAAAACAAAGGGCGTGGATATACGCACCTCGTTTTATTTATTAGTACACCTTACTGAAAATGTTATCATAAAATTACCAATAGTATCCTTAAACACTACACCCTCAAATACTTCAATTCCTTCAACTCTCCACCACCACTCCAGTCAACGCCCATCACCGCCGACACTGTCATGGTCGCCGTCTATTGAAGAACATAAACAAAACATGTACACAGAAATACGCTGCCGCCACCGCGCCATTGAAGAAAGAAAATGAAAAAAATGCCTTGAAAAAAGTCGTTCGAACCAAACTTTCGAACACAAAATATATGTTCAAAAAATCGATTCGAACACAAAATACAACTACGAAAAATTGAATCGTACACAAAACACATGTTCGAAAAATTGATCTGAACGCCCCCTTTAAGGCTTGTTCAGATTTTTTTTCAAACAACATTGTATTATTCGATCAAAAAGTTCAAACACATGACATATGCTCGAGAAACYAGAGACGAACACCCTTATTTTGCATCTGTTTCTTACCCTTTGTCGTCCAGATCCATCACTTACCTTTCACCACCCATCATGTTTTTTCTTCTTCATGTTCGACGGTGGCGGCGATGGTGTAATGGGCGATGATAATGGCAGAGTTAGAGTGGTGGTGAAGGGTTAGAGAAGATGATGTGTTTGTGTAGTATTTTTTGTGGGGGGTTGGGTGGGGGGGGGGGGGGTGGGGGGGGGGGGTAATTTTGGAATTTTTGTTGGTTTTTTCTTATTTGGGTGAACTCATCAATAGATGGGTTGCCTATATACGCGCCCTAAAACAAATTAAAAGTAAATAACTCCACATTTATATATTATGAAATAATTTTTTGCATACTACATTATACATCAAATTATAGTTTAACTCACATGACAATAGTTTCAAACTCTCCTATTTAGTTAGTCGCGAAACAATCATATTAGTCACTTTTATTAAAAATCATTGAGTCCATCTCCTTGTTTAGTCTTTGTTTCAAAGACAAAGTGAAGATCTTATAATAAATTTAGACTTTTCTAATTATCAGTATCCGTTGTACTTGTTTGTCAGCATGTATACGGAAGTTTATCATTAGATTATGTCATAATTTAATCACATCATTCTGTTTGAGTACAACTTAAGTACAACTGAATAATCCAGTTGTACTTTAGTCGTACTTTGTTGTAACGTTTTATTTTAAATATAATTTATATCAACATAATTATACAATTGTTAAATAAACCTTTAACCGATAAAAATATAATACTTGTAATATAGATTTAAAAAAATATATACAAAATCAACTAAATAAATACAAAATATTGTATTTAGATTATAAATATATATTAATTAAATTTAAATTAAAAAAGTCACAAAAATCATATATATAATAAATAATGTAAAAAAAATCCTAAACTATTTTAAAATTGGATTAAAATATTATAAATTCTAAATAATTATCTAATAATAAGAAAAACAAAGAAATATTATAAAATAATAAAACAAATCATAAAATAATATGAAATATGTTAAATATCTATAAGAAATGTATTTTATATACAAATACTTATCAAATAATTTAAAATAAATTATGAAGATAGTAATAGTTTAAATAATATAAAACAAATATTATTTCTATAGAATAAATTAAAAATAATTTAAATCCTAAATAATCATTTACTAAATCCTAAAAGTAACAAAACACACTTAAAATTCTATAAATAATAAAATAATTAAAAAATAAGAATTTAGTTAAATAAATAAAACATATATGTTTTAATTATAAATGGTTCTAAATAATTTTTAAAATGAAATAAAATATAAATATAAATATAAATATAAATATAAATATTATAATATAACATAATAATATAAATATGAAATTATTTTGAAATCAGATAAAAATATAATAGAATTATCATTAATTTCTAAATATTTATTTTAAAGACATTGAAAGAATAAATTGGCGATAGTGATAGAGTAAATTAAATAAATATATAAAAGTAATTTTAAATAATCTTTATCTATTGAAAGTTGATAAGAAAATAATAACAAAGATCAAAAAATTATAAACTATAATAAAATAAATCTTAAAATATTTTAAAACGAAAGTAATATATTTAATTAATGTTATATAATAAAAAGTCATTTCCTTGGTCTAGAAAAAAAATATAAATATTGTAAAAATATAAAAAATACTACAAAAATGAAAAAAGAAATACCAAATAAATGAGACATCGTATTAAAATTTTAATTGAGGGCCTTTGTATTCTATCTTACTATATATATTTTTTTAAATCAGCCCGTTAATTGACTCGAGATAGCCACTGGGTAATTAGCCACCAAGTTATCGAGTCAGTTGATGAACTCGATAATAAATTAAAATTTATATATAGATTTATGTTTATACGAAAGTGATTATATAACCAAGAGTAATAAATCATTTATGTGTGGATTCCTAAAGTTAAATACTTAAATTCATAGTAATTAGCCACAAATTATTAATATACAAACGTTCATAAATAATTATTTAGTTAAAAGTTTTAAAATAATGTATTGAATTCTTTATATTATGCGATTATGTAATCATTTTTTTTTGTTCTGCCCACATATAATTTTGTTTCAAATTTTAATCAAATAATTGTATAAAGTTATTTACCTTTCACTTATGTTCATAATATAATTTTTTAAGTTTTTTTAGGAAAACGAAAAAAAAAAACGTATCATTGTCAAGTCTGTGACACGTTTAGGGTCATCCGAATATTACTCGAGTCACATATAGAAAATTGAAAGATATGACGCTATTAGGTTTGTCTTCGTATCACCTGGTTTGGTCAACAAATAAAATTATGGAAGAAAAGACAAGTTCTTGTTACAGATTATAATTTTTTTTTTGTCTTCGTTACATCAATTTTCTAGTTGTACTCATACTATCTTTTATTTTAGTTAACAAAATTATTAAATAAATTTTTGAAAATCAAATTATAAATTTTATAGTTTTGTTATTCATTTTATTTTTTTTTCCAATTGTGTTTATATTATATTATATTTCTTTTAATCTTTGATTTTTTATTTTTATATTTAGATAATAATTTTTTATAATTTAATGGTACTTTTTTGTAGCTATGAAATCATATTTAATTTTATAATATTAGCAATTTTTTTTGTATTTATTAAATAAATATTTGTAATTTATAATATTAGCAACTTTTTCAAATTTCTCTCTTTAATTTTGTTTGATTGTTGAGTTTTTGGTTTTGTTTCATATTTATTAAATAAATATTTATAGTTTAATTATAAGTTCTTATATTTTTATCTATATGATTTTATTAATATTTCAGTTTTATTTAATGCATTTGAAAAAATATTTATGTTTTACTTTTTTTCTTTGTTTTTTTATTCAAATTTATTAACTAGTTATTTACATACATTTATATATTTATTTTAAACAATTTTTTATATTTTATATTTTCTTCAAAAAAAATTATATTATTTATATTATTCTCAGATTTCATTTATTATTATACATAATTCTTCTATATATTTAACACTCTTTACATAAATCATAATCTTCAAACGAATACTTACATAAATAATTATATAAATAATAAATATGTATACTATAAATAGTAAGTAAAATGGGCGGGAAAATTTTGAGAAATATTTTTAGAAACGCTAGCCTTTTTATACATATATATAGAGAGAGAGATTTTAACAAAGATGAGATTTTACAATATTTTAATGATATTCATAGAGTACATAATATATTATTAGTTATGCTTTAGATGACTTCTTATTTAGAAATCGTAAATAAAGTTATTTACATGATTAGATGAGTAATTGATCATGATTTTGCCAATATGTTTAGTTAATCATGAATTTTGATGATTTGATAGATTCGTGTATGTTGGTGATTCTCTTCAATCTAAATTCAAAATAATATACTCAAAAGAAATCGAGTACTACCACCAGTCGTTTGATATGGAAACTAGTGTAACTACAATTCAACAATTATATCATCCGCCAACCCCCAACTGACAAAGAATCGTGAAACTAAGTCAAAGTTCATTCTCTAGTAATTTTGAGACTTCATATTGACCCCAAAATCTTATTAAAAGTATATTTAGCTACAAACTTTTGATGAACTTTGGAATGTGCTCTAAATGAATATTTTGAGAACTTTATGAAAAACTACTTCCAATCTTAAGAATTCAGTGAAAAGAAATTCGTTTGCTTGCTAAACATGGGCAATGAATCAACTCAAAACATATTTTAAATGATAATAAGTAGTTGAGAGATGCAATCTCACTCTATTTTGTTTTTCCACTTGAGCAAATATACTGATACACTTGTATAATATTAATAGTGGAAATTTCTTGAGGCTAATTATTCTTCACAATACCAATTACCATATTAGACCTCTGGATAAGGAAATTTATTGAGACTAATTATGGTCCATATGAATAAATAAAATAACCTCAAAGTAAAGGGCAATACATGTTGATCCATACCTATGTGGAAAGAATACACCATGAGATAAAAAAAATGTAAGCGTTCATAGTATTTATTGGTTGTGATAAAAGTCGTGGAAGGTCTCCCAATAACCTTGCTTAGATAATATGCATTACTAAAATGTAATTCCTATTTAATGGGATAAAAGCAAATAAATATCACTACAAAAAAACAGTTAAATGCTGACGGGCTGAAAAATAGTCAGCATATATTGACGGCTACTGACGGTATGGCTATGATGACGGCATACTGACGGTCAAAAGCCGTCAGCAAGAAGTTTGTCAGCCAACCCCCAGAACGGCGTCAGTATACTAATAGGGCGATGGGTTTGCTGACGGGTCACTGACGGACCGAAGTGCTGACGGGTTCGCGCCCGTCAGCATAATTAAAAAAATAATAAAAATATTGCTGATGGGAACCTACCCGTCAACAATATTAAAAAACTTAAAAAAGAATATGCTGACGAGCCCGTGCCCATCAGCATTTTGGGAATAAATTCAGATCCCCACCCTCTTAGACACACAAACACGGATAGAATAAAACATCCCCTTGCCCCACCATTCGTCCACATCCCGCCACCCCACGGCAAGCCGTTGCCAGCATCCCGTCGCAGCCCGCCATCCGCCCACAACCCTCGTCCATCCAGTCGCCGCTCGCTTCCCACTGTCGCTGCCCCTCGCCCCTCGCCGTCCGTCCATAGGTTTGTTTGTTTTTCAATTTTTTTATAATTTTGTATATTACTTATATGTATTAATTTCATTTTTTATTTTTAATTATAGTTTAGGTTTAAATTCGTTTTTAGTTTCGTTGTTTATATTAGGGTTTCAATTTAGGTTTTAATCTCCAATTAGGGTTTTTAATTTAGGTTATAATTCCCGATTAAAGTTATTTATGGTTGAATTAGGGTTTAATTCGTTTTTAGTTTCGTTATTTATATTAGGGCTTCAATTTAGGTTTTAATTCCCAATTAGGATTTCAATTTAGGTTATAATTTCCGATTAAAGTTTCGATTTAGGGTTGAATTGGGGTTTAAGTCCTTTTTAGTTTCGTTATTTATATTAAGGTTTCAATTTAGGTTTTAATTTCCAATTAGGGTTTCAATTTAGGTTATGATTACCAATTAGAGTCTCGATTTAGGGTTGAATTAGGGTTGAATTTGTTTTTAGATTAATTATTTATATTATGGTTTCAATTTAGGTTTTAATTTCCAATTAGGGTTCAATTTAGGAATTATTACATAGTTAGGGTTCAATTTGGAATAATTAAATAATTGGGGCTTAATTTAGTAATTATTACATAATTACGGTTTAATTATGCAATTAGGGTTCGTTAGTTCAAATAGGGTTCAATTATGCAATTATATTTAAAGTTTATGCGATGGTGGTTTTTAAAGTTTATTACGATTTAATTGGGGATTAATTGATGTTGTGATTGTGCAATTGTGATTGATTTATGTTGTGGTTGGTTTGGGAAGACGTTGGTGATGACGTGGTGTACGGCGCCGGCCGGGAGGTTTCATACCTCCAATAACGGTTTTCAAGATTATTTTAAAAAATGATGGTGATTTTAAAAAGTGCGTGGTGGTGGTTTTCAAATGCCGTGGTGATCGGAAAGTTGTGTCTAATTAATGTTTAAGTCCTGATACACATGTTTGATTGGTGACATTATTATATTTTAAGTGTAACAACTAATTATAATATAATATTTTGAAGTTTTTAGTAAAAGTGACAGGTTTTAGTGATAATGTGATTATTTAATCCAAAAGTGATAATATTTCTATATAAATAAAACACAATACCTAAATTTAAAAAGTTCATAAAATCATGTTTCTATAAAAGAACTAAACCAAATAAATCATTAAACTAGATTTGAAAAAAAACCAAAAAAAACTAAACAATCGAACCTTCATAAAAAACCGGCTTTGTACACTTTATCTAACTGATCAGATTCTAGTTATTTTCTCAGTTTCAATTGGTCGATAATTTTATTAGCCACAGTCAATTTCTCGACTGTCTTAACAGCATCCGATTTTCTCACGGGTCCAATCCTTGATCTCTAATCCGATTTTCTCGCGGGTCAAACCCTCGATCTCTTATTTCATTTTTACAATCACCGTGCCATGTTTTTTAGAAACAAGATTTAACATCTGGTCATAACAATATCATGAACTTCTCCTTGTAATTTTTTTGGTGTTGAAAAGTTGGGGTGATATGAAAACACGAGTATATTGGTTTTTTATCGGACTTGTTATCATTAGTACTGGTTGTTGTTTGTAGTTCTCTAGGTTTCTTTATATAATTATTTCTTAAGATTACACTTCAGCTAACTTGTTAGAGTTCTGGTGTGTTAGTTGGAAAACTGTTATAGAAAGTCGGCAGTTTCAAATTCTTCAAATCGCGGCCCGTTTTCGCTAAAACTCCAATCGTATGCCCATCCTCGACTATATTTAAACTTAAATACTTTAAAATACCTATAATAAACATAAAATTAATTAATTATAATTCAAATACGGTAAAATAAGTTGGAGATAAGAAAATATGAAAATGTGCTCAATCTATCAAACTTATACCATAACAATAAAAAAAATAAAATAAAATACTAATAAAAAATAGGGAAAAAGATTGTAACCATCCTGTACTATACGCGTTATTTGAGTTTGCATCCTAACGATTTTTTATAATTTAATGCATCCTGTACTTCACAAAACTCTGAAAGTGCATCCTCCGACCAGCCAACTCGCCGAAACTCACCTAGTCTCACAAGTGAGGTTGTATATTTTCAAACCCGTATACTTTAGGTGAGTTCCGGCGAATTTATTATTTATTTAAAACTACTTCCGGCATATTTTATTAAATATGCAAACTCACCGAATTTATTATTTAATAAATAATAAATTTTATTTATTTAATAAAACTAGTTCCGGTAAACGTTAGGATAAAATATGGTTTGCATATTTATTTAATAAATTCTATTTTTTATTTAATAAAACTAGTTTTTTCTAAATTTTGTATAGTACAGGATGCACTTTCAAAATTTTGTATAGTTAGGATGCATTAAATTACAAAAAAAACGTTAGGATGCAAACCCAAAAAACGCGTATAGTACAGGATGCATGTAATTTTTTACCCTAAAAACTTAGACAAATTCGTGCTAATCAACTACCCCACTCTTTATTGGTTTGTTCGTCCTCTAACAAACGATAGATTCAAAGTATAACAAGAAAGAAAATCAACTTAAACAATGAGTCGTGCTATGCTACATACATAATCTTGAAAATATAGATACAAGTCACGCAACTTTAAAAACTCCACCCTTATTACATTGTCTCTCCAAAAACAAAATCATGCATCCTCTCAAAAGGGTTATATATAGGGGTGTGCACTCAAAGCACTCAAGTATTTTCTGCATGGGACGTGTATATGCTCAAATCATACAAATGCAAGTACAATAAACAAGAACCGAAAATCAATCTCTTTTCAATCGCAAATTAAGTGTGTTATCAAATTAAGAATCAGAAAAGGTCTTTTCGGGTTGTAATGTAAGGCTCTTTGGACAAGTATGGAATATATAAGTCGTGTGGCTAACTCACGATCTAACGTGATCAATAACTCACCGAACTATTCTAATCATGAAGCTAATTGCTTCACCTCAATAAAAAAAAACTCACTAAACACTCATAATGTAGCCTTTAACTTAGGCTATTTCTCAACTCGTAACTCTACTACCGACTTGTAGCGCAAACTGCTTAAATACAATTGAAGCTTATAATATGCTTCTACAAAACTCATGCCTTTTAAACATTAGGCTTCATTAAATAGAATAAGCAATAATCACAAGCCTTTATTAGCGTAGGCATTGACTTAACACAATCCAACTAGACTCACCATTCTTCTCTTTTTTTTTTTGTTTTTTTATTTTGTCTCTTTTCTATTTTTATGGGATCTTTTTTTTTTCTTTAATGATGGTGGTCCCCAATACTATTACAAAATTATAAATCCCTTGGTAATCTTCCAAAATTCAACTAACCAATAAAAATAACGAACCCCTCCTACCCCACGCTTTTAATGGTTGAAGGAGTTGACTCAAAAATCACTCATGGATAATGGAAATGGATTATTTGGTATGATTGGCTCATTCGCAATTTATAGTGGCTAATAATATCTGGATATGGCCGGGAGTAGGGTTTATATCTGTGCCTTATCCTCATTTTCGAAATCAATTACACACAGCGGTTTCAAAGAGATATCAAAACAGAAACTTATTCAAGTACATGTAAAGATGATAATCACTCAGGCTACTCATAGGCTTTTTGCATGAAAAAGTTTTGAATTGACGCTACTTTTAAGGTTTTGCGAAATCAATTGCATACAAGTACCATTTTACAATATATAAATAATAAATTTTGAAAAATTATGCACTTATGCACGCTCAAAAGACTAGAACCTCAAATCATACTTAACTAACTTTGACAGGCATGCCATACAAACACAATTCAGCGCAGAAATAGTGATCAATCACGTAAAATTTAGCATTACAAACCCACAAAAATTTGCACAAATTTCTACTGTAAGTCACACTCAACCATCCCCCACCCCCCACCCCCTAAAAATTAGCAATCTCCCGATTGTCATAAAATAAATAAAAGTAAAGGAGATAAGAAAACATCCCTAAAATTCCGATAGTTGAGTCTTTCCAAAAAGCTGCCTGTGCAATAATCCTCGTTGTGAACCCGTGATTGTAATCGCCTTGGATTAAAAATGATTGTAGTCAATTTTGTTGCGCAAGTGCCCGGTGGCACATCGTGTGGAATTGAATTGGCCGGATTGCGGCTCATCGAAAGGTTGCCGGACTGCGGCTATATTGGGTCGGGTTGCGACCTCGATCAGCGGAGATGAATTCATAAAATCGAATTTTCTGCACATTAACACACACATAAACGTACCACGACAATTGACACAATAAAACAGAAATAAACTAAATAAAAATCGAAATAAAAGTTTAAGAAAAAGAAAAACTAACGCTTCGGTTGCCTCCCAAGAAGCGCAACATTTTACGTCACATGCTCGACGCGTTTCAACGTTTAATGCTCGGCTTGAGGTGGATCACCTAGCTCCACCATGCCACTTTCTTGAAACTCCATCTCAAATGTTTCGTTGGGGTCCATAATTTCGAAGTCAACTCCTATGTTGTGAAAATCAATTCCAAACAGCTCGTCTATCTCCTCCCAACTTAGAAAGTCATCGTCGTTCTCGACCACCATATCGTTCAAAACCATTACGCTCTTAAGCTTTTGGATGCAAGCATCTATCGGGTCGACATACGAACACTCATCTTCTTCCATCAATGGCGCAGGGCAATTATTCATATCTCGTAAAGAAAAAGTAATCGTCTCTCCAGAAACTGACATGCTCATCCTACCCTTATTCACATCAATCACCGCATGGGAGGTAGACAAAAATGGACGGCCTAAAATAATAGTATGCTCCTTGTCATTACTCGGCATCTCCCCAAAATTTAAAACTACAAAATCAACTGGAATAATCAATTCACCAACTCGCACCAAAACATCTTCAATGATACCTAATGGATGTCGAATTGAACAATCCGCCAGTTGGAGTCGCATCTTTATCAATTTCAAGGGTCCTAATTCAAATTGATTATAAAGGGAATGTGGTATCAAGTTAATTCCCGCGCCAAGATCAAGCATTCCACGTGCTTGTTGCCCATTCTCCAATGAAATATTCACACAAAAACTTCCAGGGCTCTTCTCCTTCGTAGGCAGTGAGTGATTGCATAACACACTCACCTCCTTTGTTAGAGGAACATACTGATTTGTCTCCGAATGCCTATGTCTTGTAGCAAGCTCCTTGAAGAACTTCACATATGCCGGCATCGTTTTGATCACATCCAAAAGAGGAAGACTGATGTTGACGTTCTTCAGCAAGTTGTAAATCTCCATGAACTTCTTATTTTCTTTTGCCGATCGAAGGCGGCTTGGAAATGGAACTTTGTCGACTAACGGCGAAGTGGGAGTTTTGCTCGTGAGCTTCCCCTTCAAAGATCCCGGAATGTAAGGGCTTGGTGTCTTATGCAATTGTTCTATTGGCTTGGATTCATCTCCCATTGGAGATGCTGGTGTTGGAATCTTTGTCAACTCATTGTCTCCTTCATTATTTATTTCAACTCCATTGTCGATCACTTTGCCACTACGTAGGACTTTAATCGCTGAGGCTTGCTCCGTTTGACTAGGGAATTTTTCCTTTTCCTTATTTGATCTCGTAATGTCATCTGCCAACTATCCTATCGTCCTATCCATCCTCTCCATATTCTTAGCAAGATCATGCACTATCCTAGAGAGATTGTCAATACTATTCACCTTTTTCGAGAGGTCGTCTATCCTTGCATTCACTTTCATAAGTCCCTCTCTATTATGGAGCGTCTCAGTCACTTGATTTTGTTTCCAAACCAACAATTGATCATTTGGTTTAACCGGATTTGACATTTGCCCCTTCGTAGGCGGTGGTGGTGAAAGAAGGTACCGTGGGTTGGTCTGTAGCTTTATCGGCGCATAATGTGGGTTCTCAGGACCCCACTTGAAAAAAGGAGAATCACGTTGTGCCTGGAATTGGTTTGTGGGTTTCTGCCCAGAATTGTTGTGTTAGAAATTTTGCACGGCGTTGACCTCTATGTTCGATTCATCATTAAAAGTCACTAAACACGCATTCTCTCCATGTCCAAATTCTCCACAAATTCCACATGTCTCTTGTGAAGGTTGCGATTGTTGCTTCATCATCATGTTCGTCAACAACTCCACTGGCTTTGTAAGTTTATCGAACTTGTCATCCTCCGCTCGCGCAATCGAAACCTCATTCACTCTCAATTTCCGAGGCCTTGAACTCATTTTCCTAGATTTGGCACTTATTAATTCAAAAGTATCTCGTGCTTCCTCCGCGGTTAAGCCCCCGAAATCTCCTGCTCGTGTTTCCACTTGTTGCTTGAAATTCGGCAATAATCCTTCATAAAAGTAATTGTTGATCATTTCGTCACTGTTACCATGGTGTGGACATRCRTTGAGGAGMTCCTTAAAAYGAYCCCAYGCCTCGTGAAACAATTCGCCATCCAATTGCTCRAAGTTGGRAATTTCCCTCCTYAACTTCRTTGTCGTTTGGGCTGAGTAGAATCTTCCCACAAATTTCTTATAAACCATCTCCCAATTTGTTAGGGAGTTAGGTTGTAATTGATTGAACCATCGTTTCACTTTATCTTTCAGGGTACTAGGGAAGTATCTCATTCTAAGATGTCCTTCACTGAGTCCTCGATCTTGAATCCATGATAATGCTATGTAAAATTCTCGAATGAACTCGAGTGGGTCTTCATTAGGCAAACCATAGAAAGAGGGTAGTTTATTCAAATCGTCGGTCCTCAAATTGTAGTTCCTAGCCGCTTGGCCTAAAACTATCACTGAGCTATATGGTCCAATGGTTGGGAATGCAAGGTGACCTTGCTTTCATACGTTTTGATATTGAGGGGCACGTCTTCCTCCAAACTTCGCACGTCTTCCTCCAAAATCATCCCTATCCGCATAATAATTATTTCATTAAACTCGTTTTCATCCTCATATTCATCGTCCAGTGTGTCGTCGTCTTGACCATCAACATACTGTCGTCCTCCTCGTCTATTTTAGAATTGATTTGGTACTCGCTCCCGATTTATATCCTCATTTTGTTGTTGGTTATTTTAGGGCTAGGGCCCGCCATTACGAACTTGGTTGCGTAAGAACTCCTCGTTTACACGAGCATTGTATGCTTGAGCTTCAACTTGATTCCTAAAGTGTTGTGGACGGTTGATTTGATTTTCTGGAATCACCACTTGACGATTATCCTGGCCTTGCTCCCCCCCCCCCCCCTCCCCCACCCCGTTGTTTGGATTGTTGAGGAGCTGGTTTCCTTCTTGATTCTCCTCATTATTGATCCTTTGGTTGTTTCCGTCGTTATGCGCTTGATTAGGTTCAAGAATCGGTGGATCTTCTTGACGATTGTTGTCTTGTGGGTCTCCAATGTTTAGATCATCGGTAGGTGGCATCCCATATGGTTATTGGAGAGTTGGGGTAATAATTTCATCTCCATGCCCTCGACCACCATTCGTTCGCCCTCCTCCTCTTCCTCCGGGTCCTCAGCCTCCAATAGGTGTCGTATTTGACATGTTGGTCGAATTTTTATCTCAATTATTAGCATCGGGGGAATGAAAGAGTCTTCTTGGTCTACCAACTCATTCAACATTGTCTATACATGGAGCAAGTTCGTTTCGAAGGCCACGGCGACCATGCATTAACAACACAAAACATCAACGCATCGAGTGGCAAACAAAGAACCTTTATACAAATAGACGGAAAATCATAAAATAACACAAACAAACATTATCAAAACCTATTTCAGTCCCCGGTAACGGCGCCAATTTTTGATTCGAGCTTTTGTGTGCGCCTACTTTATAAATAATTGTCAGAAATGTAATAGCTCGCCCGCAAAATAACGGGATCGCGTGTAGGGTTGACAAGCTTGACTCGAGTCGTCTCTCAAGGACTGATGTTTGGAATTTCTAATATTTGTTTAATCACAATGTTTAACACGAGAACTTGTATAAATTTGGTTTTGGAAAATTATAACTATGAGATTGAAAAGCAATAACTAATTATCTTAAACTAATTTACACTAAACTAATTAACCAACTATAATTAACTAGCATGAATTGAACTATTACTACGACTATCAAGCATATGAATTCTCAAGAACAAAATTAATTATAAAACTCCCAAGCAGTTGCATATCATAAACTAATTAACCAAGCACAAGCAATAGATAAACTAAGCATGAACAATATCATCACCAAGCATTAAAGTAAAATGCAGCAACTAATTAATTATTAAAAATGAAATCTAAGGTTCAAAATCTCAGTGATTCAACGTTTCAAACGATTCGAAATAAATAAACGAAACTAAAAACTCAAACGAAATAATTAAACATAAATTATCTAGAATCAAACTAAGAATAACTAGAGTTTAGAGAACTTATTAAGTAGCTAAAGGTGCTGAAAGATTGCTGGGAAATCGGACTTTGGATGGTTGATCTTGGTCGAGAAGTCGGAGCTTGAACGAACGTCTTCGTCTTGGTGCTTCGGATCTTGAATCTCCGACGTAGATCTTTAAAATAAGTTGTAGGGTGTTGAAAATAAGTTTCTCAACCCTAGGTAAGTATCTTGGGTCGTGGTTGTGTGTTTAATTTGAAATATGAAGGGTTTATATAGTTATTTCATGAATTGGCGCACAAGAAACCCTAAAAATCACGATTCTCGGCCGTCGCGTCGATTGACGTCGGTTCTTGCATTGACTGACGCAAAATGGTCGACGCTATAGAGAGTCTTGTGGCAGGTGCGTCGATCGACATCGGTTCTTGCATCGACCGACATAACTGTTCGACAGGTGTGCACAGCGCTCGGTAGGTGTGCGTCAGCTGACGCACCATGGGTCAACGCTACAGAGAGTTGTGGTCGGCCAGGGCTAATATAATGGTTCCATATGGAAAACCGTTATAGAAAGTCGGCAGCTTCAAATTCTTCAAATCGCGGCCCGTTTTCACTGAAACTCCACTCGTATGCCCATCCTCGACTATATTCAAACTTAAATACTTCAAAATACCCATAATAAACATAAAATTAATTAATTATAATTAAAATACGGTAAAATAAGCTGGAGATAAGAAAATATGAAAATGTGCTCAATCTATCTAACTTATACCAAAAAAATAAGAAAAATAAACTAAAATACTAATAAAAACCAAGACAAATTTGTGATAATCAAACCTCCTTTACTGCTGCGTAAAATTCTCGAATGAAATTGAGAGGGTCTTCATTTGCATGTCGTAGAAAGTTGGTAACCGGTTAATGATGTTAGACTTCAAATTATAGTCTCTTGCCACGGGACTTAAGACTATTGCCAAGATGTACAGACCAATGGTTGGGTATATGAGGTCTCCTTGTCGGCGTTCGTTTGGATATTGAGGGACTCATCTTCCACTGAAATCTCCTCGTCCTCCGAAATCTCTTTGTCCACCGTACCCCTTGTTTTGCATGTAATTGTGGTATTTTTCTCGTATTTTTAATTAGAATTTTATGTTGATTTTAGTAGTTTTTAATCGAGTTTCGTTAGGTTATTCGTTTGTTTTCTCGTTTTGTTGTTTTCTTCGTGTTTCTTGTTAAGTTTATATTTAGTTGGGTTAAATGGCTCTAATTAATTGAAGGTTTGGTGTAATTCTTGGGTTTTTGATATTCAAAATTCTCATTTAATAGGTGGCTTAATGATTTGAATTCAAGCCAAGGCATGGAGGCACAAACTGGCGCCCAGCCCTTGGCACAAGAGGAGGCAGCACCCTGGCCCCCATTTCGGCGCCCAAACTGGAGCTCAGCAGCGCCCCTAGGCCAAGCTGCACCAAATGCAAGCCAACAGCCATGCCAAGTGCATTTCCACGCCCAAGATCGCCCAAAGTCGTGCCAAACCTCAAGCCAAGATGCAATTTCGGGCCAAACTTGGTCAAACCCAGGAAATTAAGCCTTCAAAGCCTAAATTGACCCATTTAAACCCAATTAAACCTAGTATGAATAGTAGACTTCTCTCATTTTAAAGGATATCTCTCATTCCTCCCAACCCAAGCTTGGATTTGGGATTAAAATCTCTCTCTCTAGATTTAATTTCAAGCTTTTCGTTGGGTTTGTAAGCCTAAGAAGAATTCAAGTACTCCCTTGAATTCAAGTAAACTTTCTTTTATTTTCATGTTTTGTTCTTTAATTTCCATGCTTGTTCTTCAATGTATGCTTTTTGCCTTAGCTCTTTGATTTCTTGTTAGATCTTGTGAATCATCTATGGAATTTAGATGAGTGACACATCTAGATCATAGATCGAGTCCTTGATCGTTTTTATTTCAAGTATTTCATATGCTTTATTTTGATTTTGATTTTCATGCATTGTTTCATGCTAAATCTTAGATGTATGCTTTGTTACTTGTTATTTCTCGTAAAGTTTTAAACTTTGACATTAATTATCATTGATCTTTCTATTCATGCTTTCGATTTTTTTCAATTTGCATTATTAAATTTTTTATGTTCGTGCAAGCATGGTTGTACCTTGAGCTTTCATGCTTGTACTTGGTGAAACATTGCTTGTTTTTGCTTAATTTTCATTGTTGCTTGCATTTTCATATTCGAGGCATACAACGAGGCATCCTACCAACTTGTAATTTAATTTCCTAGTGTAGTTTAGTTAGTTTAATTGCTTTATTTTCAATATTCTTTTAATTTCCAAAGCTACAAACATATTGAATCCTTCAATCGAATCGATTTTCGATAATATCAAGCCAAATGAACCTTTGATATATTCATCACCCCTCATGGTTCCCAAAATACTGCTCATCTTTGTAATGTTGGTAATTCTCATCTTCGTTTTCACCATTTTGCCAAACTCGGCACGGTCATTCTTCTCCCATGTTTTGGAAACGATTCGGTTCTTGCTCCCAATTTCCAAACTCATAATGATTTTGTTGGTTGTTTCGGGGCTGGGGCCCATCATTACTAATGTGGTTATACTCGAACTCCTGATTTGCCCAAGCATCGAAGGCTAGGGCTTCTTCTCGGTTCCGAAAGTGTTATGGTGTTTGGTTAGTTGAGGGTCGTTGATTGGATCTTCCTCTATCATGGCTCGACGGTTGTCATGGGGTTGGGGCCCCATGTTGTTTCCATCATCGAGGACTTTGGGTCCCTTTGGTTCCTCGTCTTGATTGTGCTCTTCATTTTCGATCAAAAGAAATATTTGTGGATTCTCATTTTGGTCGTCGTTTTGTCGATCTCGAGGGGGAGTACGGTTTTCATGTCCTCTCCCTCGACCACCATTTGTTCCTCCTCCTCTTCCTCCAGTTCCTCTGTCCCCATAATGTGGAATATTCGACATCGTGGCTTGGGTAGCTTCGGGTGGACTCTCGTCGGGAGAAGGAAAGAGTTGTCTTGGTCACCGTACTCCTTCGATGCTATTTATGAATGGGGTCAATTCATCTCTGAGGCTTCTTCAACCCTACATCAACAACAAACAACATCAACGCATCAAGTGGTAAACCAAAACAATTATACATGTATCAAACATAAAAACATTACCAAGAACTTTTGATCCAAACTTTTGTGTTTCCTCTTTTCAAAATTAAAATCAAGTATAACCATGCACATCTACGTTTGGAAACGAGTTAGTTCTCCCACAAGAGAACGGGGTCACCATAGACTGGCAAGTTAAACCGAGTCGATTCTCTCGAGGAGTGGAAATACGAAGTTGACAATGTCTATTATAAGAAAAACACAAGTACTAAAACTAAACACGCAATCAAAGGGGGTTTTTGATTTGAATATTTCAAACAAAATAAATTAGAATAAACCAACTTTTAAAGCTATTCTTGCAACGAGGGTGTCAACCTCTTTGAAAGAACTATGCACTTGATTCAAGAATTCAATTATAAACTATTTGAAACTGTATGAGAATCTTAATCCACTAAGTACCGTTCAAGCATTTTATCGAACACTAAACATGCATCACGAATAGAGATCCTAATAAAAAATAAACTCAATCAAACAACCAAATTAAAAGAGGGGAAATTAACAAAGTTCACCAAAATAAATCTTCACGAAATCATTCACAAAAATTCAAATACAATTATTCAAAACAATTATCCAAGCAAGAGATTCAAAGCGATGAAATAAGAACAAAGTTTAGAGAATACTAAATTTGGAGAATAAGATGCTACTAACGAGAATGATGATGAAAGCTTTACTATCTCCAGCTATTCCAGAGAAAAGATAATCCACGCTAGAAATCTGGAAGTTTGTCACGAACTCCCAATTCCAATGATAAAAGACAGCCACGAACCGATCGAACGTCTATGAGATTGTCGTAAGGGCTCTATGTCCAAGGCAAGGGAGATATGTCAAATCTCTCTTCCAATGGTGGATGATCCAAAAATGATAGATGGATTCCCTAATCCTTCGATCATGGATAATTTCTTTCTGATATTTTCTGAGTTTTTAAAGCCTCAAAAACCATTTTGTAACTGAAGAATCCTGAAAATCTGCATTTGTAACGTATCTTGGGTCTATTCGACCGGATGAAAGTTTCTGTCCTCTGGACTGATCGGATGTCAGATCATCTGACCGGATGTTAGCCCAATAGGTCTATCCGGCAGGTCGTCCAATCGGTGTGTGTTTTGAAAGTCAATCCGGTCGGAGATTAGATCCATCCGATCGGATAAGTGTCCTTTTGGCTACTTTTGGGCGTTGACTTCCTCGTCCTTGTCTCTCAGATTCGTCAAACACTCTAGCTGTGTGAGAAAATAAGAAAATTATCTCAAAAGGACCAATTATTGATCAATAAGTCGGAAAGTTAAGCAAAGAGCCAAAGAATGCAAAATTATGCAAAATAACCTAATCTTAACCCGAAAAAGATAACAAAAAGACTAAAAAATGACTCGAACTATATACAAAAGTATAACAAATACGTACGAATCAACCACCTAAAGTCTATGAAAAAGATAATAAAATAAATAAAAAATTAACAATAACAACAACAACAACAATAATATATTGTGCAGTAGGGTGGCTATCCCGTGCCGCTACTGCTGCCGCCGGCCTCCCAACAGGAAAAATGCTGATTTTTTTTTACATTTTTTTTTGCCAAAAAAACTCCTTACTATATGTATGAAATTTTCTTACTTAATGTTCGAGTTTTCTTATTTGATGACAAGAATTATTTAATTTATTGTAAAAATTTATTATTTGATGTGCAAATATTGTTATGTATTTCTTAATTAACAAACACAATTTCCTTTGTTTTTCTACCAAACAAGAAAAAAAGAAAAAAAAATCTCACTCCATAGCCCTCCGTAAATTATTATTATTATTATTATTATTATTATTATTATTATTATTATTATTATTATTATTATTATTATTTGTAGTGTTATCTTATGTTTTTCTAGGCAAAAAACTAAAAGAAAAAGAAGAAATCTCGCTTGAATAATTACTTACAACTGGCGAAAGGGAGGTGATTCATATTATTATTATTATTATTATTATTATTATTATTATTATTATTATTATTATTATTATTATTATTATTATTATTATTATTATATTCTTGTATTAATATTATTATTTGAATAATAGGATAATTTTGTAATTAAGTATTTAATTATTTTATTTAATAATTTATATAATTATTTGAAATATTTAACAAAAATATTTTTTTCATATACTTTACTCGGCAAACGCCTAATAAATAAATTAAAAGTAGTGGAATTTTTTTAAAATATGACTAAGAAATGTTTTTCATATGGAAAATCGACAAAACAGACTCTCTCTCTCCATAATAACTAGTATTACACCCGTGCGATGCACGGGGGGATAATTTTAAGGTTTAATTTGTCAAGTATTTAATATTATATTTATATTAATAATATAATAAATAAGTCGTTATAATAATTTTAAAAAAAGCAGAATAAGATAAAGATTAAAATAATAAATTTAAAAAATTGAAGAATTAAACATTATACAGAACATGCTTCGCAAAACTATTATTAATTAGAATTTTATAATTTACAAATTATGAAATACTTTCTTGTACACAACATTCGTAGTTTTTTTTTCCTACGTTCATTTTCATCATCGCAAATCAAGATTTTTAAACCTTTTCGGTTGGTGACCCTTGATATTGCAACATACAGTTGACCATGACTGAAAACAGGCTTTTTCAAGAAAAGTCCAA
>BMAC01000226.1:1333252-1352568 GCA_014905375.1 Phtheirospermum japonicum | reverse complement strand
AATCATATATATTTTTACGAATCTAATTTTAAGGAATACTAAGTAATCTTTTTTACCAAAAATTATTTATTTATAATCAACCAATGAATTATTTTCGGATGACTTCCTTAATTGTAGGAATTAACTAATATTAGAAAATATATTTAATCAATTAATCTTGTGTTCATCAATATATGGATGACCAATCAAATATATATTGTTGGATATTGTTAAAGGTACCACCTTTTAGACATACTTATTTATAGCTAAAGTTATGGGTACTACATAAATTATAAAAAAATATATATGAATGATTTGTATTATAAAATAATCAATTCAATTAATATTTTATAGAAGCCTAAATAACTAAGTTATTAATGAAAAAAAAGGACAAAGATATTTAAATTACGAATACACAATCCACCTCTATTTTTTATAAGACATTACTTGTTTTGGTAGCAAAATAATAATTACGGGAGATTCCAATAATTAATCTAATAATTGTATATATTTAAAGATAAGTATAAAATCTTGCGTTGATTGATTTTTGGAAACAATCAATTAATATTAGAAAATGAGAATTTTTGGAATCAATCTTGCGTTGACATTCCCTAAGTTGTAGGAATCAATTAAAGTTATTTAGAACCAATGTAGGAATCAATTAATATATATTTAGAACATTGAATATAGAAATCTAAATAACTAAATTATTAATGAAAAAAAAAATGGACAAAGATATTTAAATTAAAAATACACAATCCACCTCTGTTTTTTATAAGACATTACTTGTTTTGGTAGGAAAAAATAATAATTACAGGAGATTACAATAATTAATCTAATAATTGTGTATATTTGAAGATAACCATTAATATTGTGTTGATTGATTTTATGAATCAATAAATTAATATTAGAAAACATATAAGGGAATTATTTGACATCCTTAAGTTGTTCAATAAAAATGATAATTTAACTAATCGGATTAATTCCTTAATTGTAGGAATCAATTAAGAGATAATCAATGTGATAATCTATAGTACAAAAAAATCTAATCCCTTAAAGTAAATATTACGTAATATTCTAATCACCGTAGGTATATAACATGTAATAATTTATTGAGATAAATTAAAATTTTAAGACTTCTAAAAAAATTAATATCGAAGAAACTGGAACAAATAAAGAGATTCCACCAAATATCTTTAAACAAAACTAATATAAATAGGTTCCAACTGTAAGATGCTGAATGTTGGATTTGAATTCCATTTGATCTACAATAAGATAAAAAAAAAAGTATTCATTCATATAAAGATGGAAGATTGATCTACAATTAAATAAATCATTCAATCAAAACTATTTTTGAAACAACTACAATAAAATTTAAACCAAATGAAAAATCGACCTAAAAAAAATAATCAAAGAATATTTGAATGAAAAAAAAATTCAATAAAATCTTCCATCTCTATTGCAACTTTAAGATGCTGAATTAACGATCTGAATTTCATTTGCTCTGCAATAAGATAAAAAGGAAATTTCCACATTCATATAAAGATGAAAAATTTATTCACCAATTAAATAAATCATTTGATCAAAAATTACAGATCTATAAAAAAATAGCATATATTAACTGATAAAAAAATATAAAACAAACATTAATGAGAGAGGAAAATAATTTTAATTGGTACCACCCAAAAATTGCAGATCTATATAATCCAATCGCATATATATTTCTCCAAGTGTTTGGAGATCTGCAAAAAAAATAAGAAATTTTTTGATACAAATTAGTTTGGTATCAAAAATGATAGAAAACTTGAAAAAGAAATTTGACTATAAAAATTGAAATAGAAAACTCTATGATTGCAAATGAAAAGAACCAAAAATCAGACAGAGAACTGTCGAGGAAGAAAACAGAAATGTAAGAAATGGACTGTTAAAAATTCTGCGGTAATAGGTGAGAATAAATAGATGGACAATAAAATAAAAAAGGAAGATTTCATGGGCGGGAAAACCCACTATTTTTCATGAATTGTTTCTCTCTACTGTCCAACTCCCCTTTTATATATATATATAGATTTACCTTATCTCTAAAAGGGAAAAAAGTAGTTTACCTCTCATTCTCCAGGATTTTTTAAATAAATATCATAAAAATAAATACAAATTGATAAAATGTAATAAAATTTAAAAAAAAAAAAATTGTATAGGGATGCTTTTGACATTAGCGCCCCGATCTTTTAATTAAATTAAAAAAGAAATGAAAAACTCGGGACGCTAATGTCAAAAGCGTCCCGAACCTTTTTATTTGAAAAAAGAAATTGTGGCCGTTTTGAAAAAAAATTATTTGGGTCGGGACGCTTGTGTGCAATTAAATATTTTAAAAACAAAAAAAATATTTTAAGTATATTACTTACAATAGAATTTTAAGTAGAACATGGAATAGACTTTTAAGTAAACTATTTTAAGTAATAGAATTTAAAAATGGAAAATATTTTAAGTAATTAAATATTACTTAATATATATACACTACTTAAATCTATTTTAATTATTTTGATTTGGTTATGGAGGATTATTCTCGATCACTCTCAATAAGTTAGAATTTTGTGCTGATAACGTGTAAAAGGAAAAGCATAAGGAGAGACATAAAAGAGAGACGATGGAGACGGTAGAAATTAGGGTTCTCTTATTCATCAAAGACTCCCTATATAGGGTATCAATTACATGTTTCTATAATACATAAAGATAACAAATACCTAAATTGTCCTTCATCAGTTACTTATTGACGAACGTACACTAATTGTGTTTTTCCTTCAACACTCCCCCTTGTGCCAAGTCAAGGGGTGAAATGCTGTTTTATTGTTGAATCGTTAAAACCTTGCTAAGTAACAAAACCCAATGGGAAAAATAAAACTTGGTCCAAGGAAAAAGAGTACAACACACCTATGTTGAGACTCCCCCTAAAGTGTACACCTCTCTCTGATATGTACATCTATCAAGAGAACTTTGGAAGTCTCCACTTCCTCAATTTACTTGATTCATGAGAAAGTGCATAGTTGTTGGTTGTAGAAGAGTTGTGGTGATATTACTCGTATTATCACATTTTCTTCAGTGATAGAGTTCAAGCCACTATCATTATATATATGAATGATCATAACATTTATCGTAGATACTCACGAACTACTACATGTGTGATAATGATCTCTTTACATGGATCGAATGAGTAACCAACATCAACGATACTATTTGTTGTTTCACAGTAGGAAGTAAACTCAATATTTTCTATAGGGATTACAAGACCATCTGCAATCCCAATTATATTTATGAATGGGAAAAATAAACTCGCGTCAATGGTTTCTTTTAGGTATCAAATTACATTTTGATTCCATTCCAGTGACATTGCGCTTTCTTGAGTTAAATCAAGATAACAATTTTGAGAAAGTAATATTTGGTCAAGTGTATTAGTAATGGTACAATGATGCGCATATTGTACGTAGGTAGAGAATTTCAGCTCCCACCAGTTCTTCATCATTCCATTGACGAAATTGATATTTCCTTATATCTTCACTTTGACCAATCATAGGAGTGCTAACATATTGCACTTATCCATATTTAATTGCCTGATCATCTTTTGGATATATGCAAACTATAGAATTTAGTATTCCACAAACTCGATTTTAGTTTAAAGCCTTAACATGACCGAGTTTTCCCATGATGCATTACCTCAAATTAAGAATTTCAATAACTAACGATATCTCTTATTTCATTAAGAGTGTATGTTATGTTCCTTTCATCGACATATACAATTATAATCGCAAATTTGAAACTTATAAATACGCAAGGGCATAGATTATCTTTTCCCAATCAAGTAGTCACTTAGACGGTCATACCATATCCGTTTAGATTATTTTAATCCATAAAGTAAGTGTTTCAGTTTAATTTTCAAATGCACTCCATGGCTTAGAGTCACTTGCCTTGGAAATGAAAGGCCAGCAAACACTTTCGTATATATCTCTAAATCATGATCCCCATAGAGATATGATGTAGCCACAGGTATAAGCTGCATTCCCAATTCTTTGGAATTAGAACATCTATTATGAGAGAGTACATATCCTCATAGTCAATTCCGGGGCGTTTTGATAAACTTTGTGCTTCAAATTTAGATTTGCATCTCATGGCTTTATTTTTCTCATTACGCTTTCTGACAAAACTTTGTTTATGTCCTACAGGCTTTACACTTGGTGAGGTTAGCACTACCAAACCAAACACCTATCTTGTTATCAGTGAATTTAGTTCTACCTAGATTGATTCTTTACATTTAGGTTAATTTTCTCTATATTGATATTTCAATAGAGCGTGGTTCGATACTATTGTGCTCTATGATTCTTTGAGCAACAATGTATATATCATCAATGTGTATGAAAAGTCTTTCCATCAACTTATATATACTCTCATTGTATATTGAGATTTCTTTAATCTCTGGAATCATATTAAACTTCGGAGCATCCTCCAGTAATGATTCATGGACATAAGTATAATCAGAGATAATCTCATGAGAGTCATTATCTTCATTGATGATCAATTAAAGTTGCGCCATACATGCCCTCTTATTCCTTGGGCGAGTATTGATCGAATCAGGTGACCTCCTCCTTTTCCTTTTGGAAGTCACGACCTCAACCACACCTTCACTAAGTATGGTTTCAATATCTTAATCTGTGACATTGTGCCCTTCACAAGGACTTTTAACCTTGCAGACACATTTGCAGCTTGTATATATATAATCTCGTCACTTTAGAAATTGAGTCTTCTGTACTTTGAAGATCAATTGTTCACTTTACTTTTCTTTCACGTTACATTGTGAAATGCGGGGATCATAATGAGACATAGTATGAAACTATTTCTGTCGTTCCATTAGAAAATACTTTTTCTTATCTCCCCCTAACGACAGGAAGACTGTCTTATTAGAGTGACAAATTCTCTATTTTAGCGATAAAGAGATCGTCTGTCAAAGGTTTAAAATAGCGGATGATTGTTGGAGATTCATATCCAACATAAATACTTAATCGTCTTTGAAAACCCATATAATGCGCTGTGGGGGCGCAATAGGCACATATACTGCTTAATCAAATATGCGTAGATATGAATTATCAGGCTTATATCCAGTTACCAACTGGCACGCAAAATATCTGGTTAGCAGGGGTTCAGAAATGAATAAGTAAGAGTTGCGTGCAATATTGCATAACCCTATGCAAAGATAAATGAGTGCGCATAAATATTGTCTTAGTCACCAACTATATTCCTTTTGACGGTGCCTTCTTTGAGACCTTATTGTATATGCACATTAGGTTACAAGATCTAGTACATCGATCTTTATTAAAATGCAATAGACATCAAGTACTTTTGATATAAACTCTCTAGCATTATGAGTTTGGGTGCTTTACAAGGGTGGTGAGTCCTCAATCATATTAAATGTGCTAGAAGTCTTTCAAATGCAACATTTTTATGGACAATACGTGCTAAAGCATCGACCAGAACTATAAAATACTTGAATGATCCACATTTTGAATGGTCATGTCCACATGTATCACCAATTATCAATTATAAGAATGAAATATTGTACTATGTATCTTTAGCAAATGCTCTCAATCATACAATTTTGCTAATGAACAAGTTTTGAAAAAATGAGTGATGTATCTTTGAGATATGAATATATGCAGTGCTCCTAGTACTTTAGAATGCACTAGCTATAATTGAACAACATTAGTTCGATACTATACTTTGCATCAGATTTCTATATCATTTTATATTTCACTCAAAATGAAAGATGTCCATGTTAATTTCTTATAATATGGACCATCATATCACGATGACCAAAGAATCCATGCCAGTCGTGTCAAAACTTGAATGAGTCAGTGTCCAAAAGTTCTTTGTTGGTCATATCTTATGATTCAATAATCAAAAGTAGTAAAGTAAAATTACTAGATTGACTCTAAAACGTGCTTTCTTCTACATAAACTAAAAGTATAATTCCATCCTCATAATGTACTTTTTAATGATAATCATCAACATGAATCATCAAACTTAACAAGGTTCGTTCGCTCTTGGTCCATAATGAGCTTTTATGACTTTAATCAATGTGCCACCAGGCCTCAAGACTTTGTCACATATAAATATCAATTAAGTGAATAATTGTCTATTACTCGTCAAATTCTCACATTCTTCGGAGATATTTGAATGAAATACTTTTCATTCTAATAGTTTATATTACTTGCTAGATATGTTATATTATATCTAATAGTTTACTCCTGAACCTTGTATGTGAATGTGTGGTATTGAAACTCACCCACATTCAATGATTTAGAATGAAATCCAAATCTTACCAATAAGCCCAATAAAATAATAAATAAATTAAATCAGGCCACATCACATTGAATCTAACTCAAAATAAACTTTAAGACCAAATACAATAGTCTAATATGAATGATTGATTATACTTTCACAAGTTCTTTGTAAAGTAAGAAACAAACAAATTTCACCAATCAAGATAGAGGATATCCATTGACTATACAAGGTTATTGGAGGGACCTCCATGATTTCTACCATGACCAATAAATATCACGAACTTTTACATATATTGCCTGGTGGCTCGTTCTTCCCACATAAGTAGGGATCAAAATGTCTATTCCCCTTTACTTTGAGGTTATTTCCACTATTCATATCGATCCTAGTTAGCCTCAAGAAATTTATTTATTCGGAGGTCTAACATTGGTATTATGAAGAATAATGTCATGACTCTCAATGACTTGTTATTATTATTAATATTATACAAGTGCATATGGATGTTTGCTCAAATGGAAGAAAAAAATAGAGTGAGATCGTATCTCTCAATACTTATTGTCATTTAAAGTGACTTTTTTTTTCACATATGGTAAGACATATTTTTAGTCGCAACATATCAAAGTCATTGACCCTTTTTAGCAACCAAACAAATTTCTTTTCACTAAATTCTTAGACTTGGAAGCAGTGTTTCACAAAATTCTCAAAATTCATTTAGAGTACATCCCAAAATTTATTGAGATTTTGAGACCACATGTGTTTCCAATATAAGATTTGGGGTCAATATGAATTTTCAAGTTCATAAGAGAATTGACTTTGACTAAGTCTGACATTTATTTGTCAAGTAGGGGTTGGTGGATGATATTATTGTGGAGTTATAGTTCTTTTAGTCTCCAAATCAAACCAATGATGGTAGTACTCAATTTCTTTTGAGTATATTGAATTGTATTTATATTGAGTTAGTTTAATCAATTTCTTTAGATAATGAATATGTCATAATCTTTCTTTGATATCGTGTGAATATACTTTATCACAAGACTTATTTATACAATTTCGTATCGTTCATGAACTTTCATTATCATGAAAATATGAAAATGTACAATCAATGATACATACATTGAAAGTAGCTTATAAAATCAACTTGAAGAGAATTACCAACATACATGAATCTATCAGTTCATCGAAATTCATGATCAACATACATGAATTCTATCAATTCATCGAAATTCATGATTAACTAAACATATTGGTAAAATCATGATCAATCTCTCATCTAATCGTATAAATAACTTTATTTACGATTTCTTAGAAATCATCTAAAAGTATAAGTAGTAATATATTATGTACTCTATGAATATTATTAAAGTATTGCAAAATTTCATGTTTGTCAATATTGCATATAACATCACATGCATATAATCATAGGTAACATATATACATATACATGCACAATAATACATACCATGCCATATATACATATTGCCAAATATTTATTAGTTGCATTTAATAAATAATAGGATAATTCGAGTTACCTTGGAGGAAAGTCATGATTCTTTCCTAGTTTTGGTTTTTAGGTTTCGGGTTATGCAAAGCTTCAAATCCGATCTCCACCGTAAAGATTAGACCTCTACGTGTTTTGAATAATATATCCAAAATTCACATCATCCAACGGTTAGATTGTGCGTAATTGAATCTTTAAAATAAGGTGGACAGATAATTTCGAGAAACATGATCATCTCTAGTCGAAATTCATTATCGAGTTTTTCAGACTTCATACTCAAATTTCCACCGTTCATATTGAACTTGTATATGTTTATAATAACATATCCAAATTTTGGCTTGATCCAACGGTTCGATTGTGAGAAATCGTGTTTTGAAAGACTCTGCACAAAAAATTTCGAAAGCAGAATCTGCTTTGTTCGAAAATTTATATATATTTTCTCGTATCTCCGAATTCAATCTCCACCGTTCAAAATATAATTCAAAAGGTTTTGGAGGTTCTGTAAAAGATTGAGCGCGATCCAACGGTTGAAAAGTGAGAAACTGTATTTTCAAACTTACAGAGCACTTAGGTTTTGACCTACTACAATTATGTTGATTTAGTTATGGAGGCTTATTCTCGATCACTCCCAATAGGTTCGAGTTTCGTGCTGATAACGTGTAAAAGGAAAAGCATAAGGAGAGACATACGGTGGAGACGGTAGAAATAGGGTTCTCTTATTCATCAAAAACTCCCTACATAGGGTATCAATTACATGTTTCCATAATACATAAAGATAACAAATACCTAAATTGTCCTTAATCAGTTACTTATTGACGAATGCACACTAATTATATTTTTCCTTCAATAATTAAATATTTTTTCAAAATTTATTAGCTAACGTTTGACTTTTAAATTAAATTAAAATGTGAACATTAATTAATTAAGATCATCATTTCATTGTATTAATTGTTAAACTTAATGAATCCAATTTGGTAAGAACAATTAATTAGATTTTTACCCGGGACTGGGATGCGTTTGATACAAGCGTTCCGACTCCAATATTTTTTTTTTAAAAACGGTCACAATTTTTTTTTTAAATAAAAAAGTTAGGGATGTTGTTGACATTAGCGTCCCGGATTTTTCCTTTTTCTTATTTAATTAAAAAGTCGGGATGCTAATATCAAAAGTGTCCCCGTACAAAGTTTTAATTTTAGTACATTTTATTAATTTGTATTTATTTTTATATTATTTATTTAATAAACCCATTCTCCAACCTTATATTATACTCCCTCCGTTTTAAAATAAGTGTCGTTTTAGAGACTCAACTTTATTACAAATTAAATGTCGTTTTAGAATTTTTCGCCACTTTATTCCAGTTTTATCCCCGCTTATATTAAGAAATATAAACAAGTTTATGGTAATAAAATAACTAAAGGGAAAGAATATAAGTAATTAAATGAAAATATTATTAATTGATTGAGAATGTATTAGGCAAATATTATGTTACTTAATTTTGAACAAAAAAAACTTTAAAATTGACACTTATTAAGAAACGGAGGGAGGCAGTATATACCAGGAAAAATCCGGACCACGCGATGGAAGTGAAAAAGTAATAAATATCTACGTGCAATCGACTCAGAAACCATGTGAATGACGAAACTGCTGCTAGAACATTCCAGATGCCCAACCTTGTTCACCCCTTTTTAGATAATACTATTTCTTTTCAACCTTCTCGAACTTTCTTCACCACTGTGGGTCCGTTTAAAAGTTTTCTTTTATTCTATTTATGGTCGGTGATTGCTATTCATTCCCAGAAATATAAATCTTGAATTTTACTGCTCTGTTTTCTTTTTTAGCAGATTAGATTTTTTTTTATCTTTTTTATTTTTTATTTTGGTAATAATTTGGGATTGGAGATGGAATACAGTAAAAGGTGGCCTTGTTATTATGGCGTTCTTGGAGTTGAATTGTGTTCTTCTGATGATGAAATTCGACATGCTTATCGTAAGATGGCCATGGTATGTTTTTTCAAGATGTCCAAATTTTTTTCCGGATCTGTCTGAATATTTTTTTTAATTTTTGTTTTCCGGTAATTCAAGAATTGGTAAAATGTTGTGATTGAAAACATAATTTTTAGAATTTTTATTTTATAGGATTTGTGTAAATGTTACTTGTACAAAACGTCAATATCTTATACATGTTGATACAGTTAAAATTATAGACGAATTAGTGTTTTTAGATTTTTTTATATATTTTTTGGGATGTGAAATTAGTACCAAATTGTGTAATTAATTAATTAATTGGCTAAGTTTTGATTTTGGTTCAGCAATGGCATCCTGACAAATGGACTAGATCACCCTCACTTCTTGATGAGGCCAAAGAGAAATTTCAGCAAATTCAAGAAGCATATTCAGGTAACACTCACAGTAACTCTCTTAACACACACACAAAAAAAAAAGTCCATTTAAAAAAGATAGATAAATGTCAATAAGTTTTGGTTTTAATTTAAGTATGAACAATTTGTTTGGAAACAGTATTGTCAGATAGGACAAAGAGAACAATGTATGATGCAGGCATGTTTGACGCTGACGATGAAGAAGATGAGCCAGAGGTATGTATATAAATTAGTTCAATAGGCTATACTTTTGTTTTGGCTGCATTTTTATTAAGTTTCTGAAAGCTGTGTTTATTTGTTTATTTGTTTTTTTTTTTTCTTTTTACAGGGGTTTTCTGATTTTCTTCAAGAAATGGAGTCTCTAGTGGATGATGTCAGAAGAAAGGTAGGAGGATTTCAACTGCAAATTGTGAATTCCAGTTAGATGAGTATTCCAGTTTTTGAGGGGGGATTAAAAAGTTAATTGCTGTTCCAAATTACCAAAATACCCTTGAGTTTTTTGAGGGTGCAATTTGTAGAACGGCAATGAATATTGAGTAGATATGAGTAAGTTACAGAGATAATTGGCTAACTACTGGTCTTTGCATTTTTTTTATTTTTTTGTTTTGTTTTAAATTTTTTCTGGAACCTTTGAAAACAGGAAAAGAGCTACAGCTTTGGGGAGCTACAAAGCATGTTTAGGGACATGGCACAAGGTTTTGAGATCCCTGAACTCAACACTTTGGAATCGATGACAAGAAATTCATGTGAAGGAAGCATAATTGGAGGAAATGAACACCTGAGCAAGTCTGGTTTTGAAGCTAATTTTATGGGGTCTAGTATTAATTCGACGGATGTAAGTTCTTAGGGTGTGATAGGTTATGACTTGTCGATCTATTCGTTTCGGGAGGAAATAGTGTGAAATTCTATTCGGGGAATATATTTTAATACAAATTTGTCCATCTCATTTACAAAACATAAGATATATAACCCACATCGATATCATTTACAAAACATAATTTGTCCTCTGTTGTTTCCCAGATTAATACGAGTATTTTATAATATCTTTCATTTTCAGTGAATTGATTTACTCTTGAAAATTATCACATAATGCACAAAAGTCCAAGAGAATTGTTTGATTTTATGCAATGTTTCGTACTTATTCAATGTGGTACTATTGCAATGTGTCGAGGTGGGTTTAGTGGGTTTTGTATTATTGAATTTGATTACTGAAGTTTTTGCATCTTTGTATATAGGTAAACACCTTGAATTGGGTGTTACTTTAACTTAAATTACAAAATTAATCCAATTCCAACACTTTATTTTGTCTCAATTTTACCATTTATCTACGCACCATTTTGGATTAAATAGGTACAAGAAAAATAAATATATTTTTTCTTAATTTCCCATCAATCCGCATGTCCTTCAGAGCTTGTAAAACAGGTCATAAACTTGTAATTCTCCATTTGAAACTTTGTGATTCCAGATTAAAATAAGAAATATTATAATTTGAACTAAATGTATTATAAATGTACCTAGAGTATTATAATCTGAACTAAAAGGTATTAGGCAAATATTTGCGTGAGGCTAAATTGACGGGTCATAACTCGTTAGATTATTTGACCCGATACTCTAATATATTGGTTTTTAAACTATGATGTATTGATTTTGTACTCAAAAGTATTGATTTTTCATAAATATCTGACCCGTGTTATGATGTATTGATTTTTGTATTGTATTATGATGTATTGACTTTTACTATAATGTATTAGATTTTATACTATAATATAGCGGTATAAAATTTTGGTCTAACGGATGGTCCGTTAGTCGGGCCTGACAAGAGTATTGCCCAAAGTATTATATTTATGAATAAAAGTATCATAATAAATTGCATTAAGAATTTAAAAGTATTACAAAATTAGATAAAAGTTTCACAAGTTAATGCAAAAGTATTACAAACCAAACCGATATGCTATTTATTGGATCCTTAATCCAATATTGAGCTTATATGTGAAATAATTATATATGAACAACACTCTTATTAGGCCGAACTAACGAATCATCCGTTAGGCCAAGATTTCATATCAATACATTATAGTGCAAAAACCAATACATTATAATAAAAAATCAATACATCATATTACATATATATCACAGTACAAAAACCAATAAATTATGGCACGGGTCAAGATTTATGAAAAATTAATACTTTACGGACAAAAACCAATACATCACAGTACAAAACCAAAATATTATAATATCGGGTCAGATGGCCTAATGGGTCATGACCCGTTAATCTGGCCTAACACAAATGTTTGCCATTATATATTGTGGACTCTTAAATAAGGGAACCCAGTTTAAAACCGATATGCTATTTGTTGGATCCTTAATCCAACATTTGGCTTATGTGAAATAATTATATATTGTGTACTCTTAAATAAGGGAGCTCAGTTTAAAAGTGATCAAATAAAGTTTAAGACATTGGACTGATAGGGCAGAATATATGCCAGGCCTGGTTTGGGGTAGCTCTGGCCCAGAATAATCAAATAGAGGGGTAGAGTAATTCCGTCTCTATGACAGACCTAATTAGTCCTCCCGATAAAACAGGATGTTAGGAAGAGATGGTTATCGCTTGAGATCCCCGACTTAGCCATCTTCAAGGGCACTAAGGGTTCGGAGATTATACCCAACTGAAGTCCCAGGGGTGGAGTTTAACCTGACCTGGGTAAGAGACCTGGTTGAGTCCCCTGAGGAATAGCGCTCCCCCTCATTGTTGGCAAGAATTGACCTGTTGAACAGCGGGGGCAAGAGGAAAGAAGAGCCGGGATATTATGGACTGGGTCAGATTGAGAGAAGGAAATAAGGAAGACCTGGGATAAGGGAGAACTGTTTCCTAGATTCCCAACAAAGAGACAAGTGGGACCACTTGTCAGAATTTATTGCGTAACGGCCCTTGATTCGCCCCATGTGTTCCTTAGATCCCGGCTGGGGTCCCCGTTAGGAGAAATTATAAACGCTTACTGACTTAAGCATCGGAGAGGTTTCCACCGGAAAACCCCCGGTGGTCCTTTCTAATCTGTTTTTGTGGTGCAGGTTCAAGAAGCTCTGGAGCTTCTAAGTGTTATTCCGGCAGTTCATTTTTCGGGTTGAAACAATTGGCGCCGTCTGTGGGAAGGCGAGCAAGTTAAGACGTGAGATTCTCTGTTTATTTCATGGCTTCAGACGGTTTGCGACGGAACTTGGTGGGTGAGCTCGGTGGAACCCCTAGCTCCGCCGCGCCATGGGGGATGCCCAGATCGACAGATGCGTCGGCGATGGGACCAGGAGAGACAGCGCCGTCGACAGGGACCGCGCCAGGCGCTACGCCACCCCCGCTCAGTAGATCTGTGCCATCCACGGGTGGCTCATTTAACGAATCCTTCCTTTTGCAGCTCTCGGAGCTAATTGGCAAAGCCGTGGAGACGGCGATAGATAAGAAGTTCGCGGAGATGGCGACGCCGCCATCTAACACACCACCAGCGCGGACTGCCCCGGTGGCGGGAACGGAGCCATTGCGAGGACAGCATGCGGATCAGGCTCCCTTACATGAGGGGGAAGAGCACTTCTCCACCTCTGACAGTGAGACTTCAAGCCAGACTAATCCAGGTCTGGCTGCACAGATGCAGAGTTTGTAAAAAGAAGTGAGGGAGTTTAAGAGAAAAATGGATTTTGGCAGTGTGATTCCAGCGAGAAGGGGTACGCCGTTTACTGAGGAAGTTATGAGAGATGACGTGCCGACTTCATATCGCTCCCTAGGCTTCGAGTACAATGGAACCACGGACCCGTGGGACCATCTCAGTCGCTTCGAGATCGCGGCAGCCCTGCATAAATTTTCGGACGCTGTCATGTGTCGGGTCTTCCCGATGACTTTTACTAAATCAGCGCAGCTATGGTTTAGTCAGCTGCCGCCGAGGTCCATCAGCAATTTTGTTGAGTTCAGCTCAGCCTTTTTACACCAGTTCACGAGCTGCAGAAAGTATCAGAAAATGCCACTTGAACTTTTCAGCTTGAAGTAGAAAGAGAATGAGAGCCTCCGTGATTATATCAATAGGTTTACAACCGCCAAGTTAGAGGTGCCCTCAGCATCTGAAGAACTGTTGGTGAATGCTTTAGCGCAAGGTTTGAGACGAGGGGATTTCTTCCAATCGTTGGTGGTGAAACCAGCTCTGAAGTTTGGGGAGCTCTTGGAGAGAGCGGAAAAGTATATCCATCTTGAAGAAGCTTTGAAGATCAAGGATGAGGGAGAAAGGAAGAGGGAAAGGCATGATCGCGAGGAAAAGGGAACTGTAAAAAAGCTTAGGCCAGACCTTTCTGGAGGGAGGCCTCGCTTTGATAAGTACACTCCTTTGGCAACCCCACAGGGAGAAATCCTGCAGGCAATTGAGAAGCATTCAGACCTGAAGTGGCCAAAGACCTACTCGCAGAGGCCCAGGAAGGAAAAATTAGATCGTTTCTGTCGCTTCCACAACGAGTATGGGCACGACACTGACCAGTGTACCCATCTAAAGGATGAGTTGGAAAGGTTAGTTCAGGCTGGACATTTAAAAGAGTATGTTCGGATAAGGAGAGAGGAGGCCAGGTCGGGTAGGAAGAATTATGATCGGTCCCTGGCTAACAGGGGCAGCCAAGATAGGGTGCGTACTGAGGTGAGAAGATCTGATCAAACCCAGGTCATCCATGGAGAAATCCAGATGATTACCTGAGGAGAATTTGAGGAGCATTCTAAACGGACACAACACAATTATGTCAGAGCTGCAAGAGACCTAGTTCGAAAATCACGTGACGTGGGACAAATGACCTCTACCCCTAACATCTGTTTCGGGTCAGAAGACGGCGATGGTATTCTTGCTCCTCACATGGATGCTCTGGTTGTAATTGCAACCATTGGTAATTATAATGTCCGTAGGATTTTCGTGGATACCGGGAGTTCTGCCGACATTTTGTTTTGATGATTGCTTTAGGCAGTTAAAAATAAACGATGAGCTGGAAGAGGTCACCACCTCCCTAGTTGGTTTTGCGGGGGGAGCCCTGAAGCCCTTGGGAGCGGTGAGGCTCCTTGTGACGTTAGGAGAAGAGCCATATAGGGTGACAAGAACGGTGCGTTTCTTGGTGGTGGATGCACCTTCTTCTTATAATGTCATGTTGGGCCGACCATCCTTGAGCCAGTTCCAGGCTGTTATATCTGTCTTTCATATGAAGATGAAGTTTTCAACGGAAGACGGAATGGGAGAGGTCAGGGGTGACCAGTATGCCTCACGACAGACTTACGTAGAGTGCATCAGGAGGAATGAGGAGGAAGAAAAACAGAGCAAATGGGCCAGAGTAGAGCCGCCAAAGACAGACCCGACCAATAGAGAGGAAGGGCTGATGATGGTCGAAATTATCCCAGGGGATGAGAGTCGGGTCCTTCGAGTAGGGACAACCCTTAGCCCGGAAACCTTGACAGATCTAGTGGCACTATTGAGAAGCAGCGCGGATGTGTTTGCTTGGTCCCCAGAAGATCTGGTGGGGATCGACCCAGAGGTGGCAGAGCATCACCTCAACATCAGCTCGGATGCAAAGCCAGTATAGCAAAAGAAATGCAATTTCGGGCCTGAGAAGGAGGCTGTCATACAGGCCGAGGTGGGAAAACTACTAAAGGCTAAGCACATCCAGGAAATACAATTCCCTGAATGGCTTTCTAATACTGTCTTGGTTCCCAAGACTCAGGAGGACTGGCGCATGTGTATTGACTTCAGAGATCTCAATCGTGCTTGCCCTAAGGACCATTACCCTTTACCCAAAATCGACCAGCTTGTCGACTCTACTGCTGGATGTGAGCTCTTAAGTATGATGGATGCATCCCAAGGATATCACCAGATTAGATTAGCCAGAGACGATTGGAAGCGGGTCAGCTTTATTACCCCAAAGGGGACATATTGCTATGTTGTGATGCCTTTTGGTTTGAAAAATGCAGGAGCCACCTATCAACGTTTGGTTGATAATATGTTTAAGAATCAACTTGGGCGGAACATGAAGGTTTACGTGGACGATATTCTGGTTGAAAGCGTGAAGGCAACGTCGCATGTGGAAGACCTGCGGGAGACCTTTGATACTCTGCGACGATATAGGATGAAGCTTAATCCCAGGAAATGCGCATTTGGAGTTAGAGCTGGCAAGTTCCTGGGATACATGGTCACGGAGAAGGGTATTGAGGCAAATCCCAAGAAGGTCAGAGCAATTATGGATATGCGGGCACCTAGGAATGTGAAAGAAATGCAATGCTTAGCAGGGCGTATTAACGCGTTAAGTAGATTTGTGTCCAGGTCTGCAGAAAGGAGTTTACCATTCTTTCAGGCTTTAAGGAAGAAAGCAAGATTCCAGTGGAACGATGAGTGTGAGGAAGCATTCAAAGCATTGAAGGGGCATTTGGCTAGCATGACCTTGCTAACAAAGCCTGTCCTAGGAGAACCCCTCATTTTATACTTGTCAGTTGGGTAACAGGCAGTTAGTTCTGTCTTACTTCGAGAAGAAGGGAAGATGCAGAAACCAGTTTACTATTGGAGCAAGGTCTTGCATGAGGCCGAAATAAGATATGTGGAGGTAGAGAGGGCAGTACTGGCCCTCGTAGGAACGGCCCAGAAATTACGTCCGTATTCCTTTCGTATAGTATAATTGTACGAACGAATTTGCCTTTGAAAGCGGTCATGGATAAGCCAGAGGCGTCGGAAAGACTGGTCAGATGGATAATCGAGTTAAGTGAATTTGATATCAGCTTTGAGACCAGAACGACAATTAAAGCTCAGGCCTTGGCTGACTTCATGCAAGTAATGACTGGCCTTCCCGAAGAACTAAAGAAATGGACAATCTTCACGGATGGCTCTGTCTGCAATCAGGGCTGTGGAGCTGGAGTTGTTCTAATTGATCCAGAAGGCGCGCCTACTGAATTTGCTATCCGGTTAAATACAACATTCTCTAATAATTGTGCTGAGTACGAGGCTCTTCTAAGAGGTATTCAGATGGCGAAAGACCTGGGTGCGGATCACGTATGTGCCAAGGTCGATTCTCAACTTGTTTGCAAATAAATTAACGGAGAATTTGAGACAAGGGAGGAACATATGCAGAGGTATTTGGCCAAATTCAGAGAGTTGGCCAGGGGAATGAAGGAGTTAACAGTCCTCCAGATTCCTAGAGAGGAAAATGGATGGGCTGACTTCTTGGCAAAGGTGGCCAGCTCGGCTTCGGATTGTAAAGAGAGGATGATTACCTTGCTACAAGCAGGCGGGGAATTCGGGACAGAGCTCTGATCCTTAAAGAAATTCACGGGGGATGTTGTGGTAACCACATGGGTGCTAGAGCTCTGTCAAGTAAGATCTTAAGAGCAGGGTATTTTTGGCCCCAACTACGAGAAGAGGCGGAAAAATTCGTACGTGCATGTGAGAAATGCCAAAAAAATTCAACGCTAATACACAGGCCAGCCGAGGAGCTCATGACGATGAGCTCTCCTTGCCCATTCGCCAAATGGGGGATAGATCTGGTTGGTCCCTTTCCCATGGCCCCTGCTCAAAAGAAGTTCTTGATAGTAGCAATCGATTATTTCAGTAAATGGGTGGAAGCGGAAGCCTTGGCCAAAATTACCGAAGATGCAGTTATGAAAGAACGTGGTATGTAGGTATAGCGTCCCCAGAATTCTGGTCTTAGATAATGGAACACAGTTCATGGGCTCTAGAATCAGGGCATGGTGTTTGAAAATGAAAATCGATTAGCACTTCACCTCTGTTTACCATCCCCAAGCTAATGGACAGGTAGAGGTCACCAATCGCATACTGGTCTAGGGGATCAAAACTTGTTTGGAAAGAGCTGGGGGCAAATGGGTGGATGAGCTGAGCGCAGTCTTATGGGCCTATAAAACTAACCCCAAAGAGAGCACGGGGAAAACGCCTTTCAGCTTGGTCTATGGTATGAACGGGGTGATACCTGCAGAGATTAGCTTGGAAACTCATCGAATTCAGAACTTTTATGAGAAGCAGAATGAGTCTTTGACGCAAGATGCTCTGGACTTAGTCGAAGAAAAAAGAGACAGGGCCGCCACAAGGATGGCCCATATCAAAGGGCGAATAAAGGCCATATATGACAGATCTGTTGTGAAAAGACAGTTCCAGGTTGGAGACTTGATCTTAAGAAGATCTGATTTAGGGAAGTCCAAGGGGAAATTGGATGCCGCATGGCAGGGAGAATTGTCCAGGTCTTATCTGGGGGAGCTTACAAGCTAGAAGAACTGGATGGCACAACAGTCCCTCGCGCTTGGAACATCGTCAATTTACGAAAATTTTACACCTAATTGTAATGACCTTACGTTTGTTTGATTGAATAAATTTACAGTTGAATTTGCAGTCCACGGCAGGAGTAAACCAATGAGACATATTCAAAATATTGACGAATGTGCTTATTGATAATTAAAAGAACTTCCAACAAAAACAAAAAAAGTACAAGTAGACATCTTCGCAGAACATTAGCAATCACAGGGACACAAATCATAAGCATGAAAAAGTAAAAATACAGCCTTAGGATGGGGGTGCAGAATCGAGAAGTTGACGGAGCCGCTGAATCTCGTCCTCATGCTCCAAAAGATGGACGCAAAACCGGTCTGAGACCTCCACAACAATGTCCCAGTCAACGTACAGTTCAGAATTCTCCCTCTTCAGGTCGAGAATGATTTGCTGAAGGCGTTCTCGTTCACGGAGATATTGCGATTTCTTCTCGGCCAGCTTCTCCGTACGTTTTTGCAACTGATCCTGCAATTGGGCGATTTCTTCCTTAAGACAACCCTTCTTATGAAGCAGTCGGATATGCTCCTCAGTGGAAAAGACGTTGGAGGACGATGAAGACGCCATTATGCAGGAGAAATAAACTGAGAATGGACACCATTATATAGGGAAGGAAAAGGCGGGAAATCGCCTTAACTTGGCGCACAGAGAGCTTGGAAAAGGCGGGAAACTAAATTTGAGTTTGGCGCGAAAAAAAGCCCATTTAAGCCAGGATTGGTTAAGGACGGATGTCCTAAAATTTTCCTGACCTGATTGTCAGTTAAGCCAGGATTGGTTAAGGACGGATGTCCTAAAACTTTCCTGACCTGATTGT